>WNWK01005492.1:0-78635 GCA_009830355.1 Cherax destructor | reverse complement strand
GGGGGGTATGTTGGGGTTTCCTTGTTGGGGACCTGGGAGGGTTAAAGAGGCGTGTTGATAGAGTGGGGGGAGGGGAGGGTGGTGAAGGGGGGTTTTTTGAAATGGAATTTAACAGGGTTAAAGAATTGGAAACCAAAAGTGTGTGAAACAGGAAGGGGTTTTTTTGGGTTTTTTAGGACGCCAAGTTGTTTAGAATGGGCATTATTGGGGATGGGTTGTGTGGATCATGTGGGGTCCTGACACGGCGATCATACTCTGTATTTCTGTGATACGTTGGGGGGGGTCGGGGAGGGTTTAGGGGGGTATTAGGAGGGGGGGAGGGGGGCTTGATGACCCTGAGGTTTTGTTTTTGGGACTTTGGGGCTTTTCCAGAGGAGTTGGTAGGGCGGAAGTTTTTTGGTGGTCGAGTAATACATATTTTGTGGGAAAGCGGAGGCCCCGGAGCACAGGTATCGAGCTTTGGGCAGCAGGTATAAAAGGTCAAATAGAAATCAGGTTATATATGGGGACAGGGTTAAAGTTTTCCCAGGGTTATGGGGAATTGACTATAGGTATTCTTTGGGGGGAGTGAGGGGGGGGGGGGAGGTACCTCATTAAAGGGCTGGAAAAAAAAAAAAAAGGGGGTTTAGGTAAGGAGGTCTGGACAGGGGGATACGGGGTGACATGGGTAGGGTTATGTATTCCTCGGTGTCACCTGGGTAGGGGTCAACAGTGTCGCCAGCAGCCCGTGGTAGGAGGCAGGTGGACAAAATTGTAATGTGTGGTGATGATGCAAGTTTTGCAACTGATGGGCTTATTCACTTAGACGATATTATGTTGTACTTTTTTTGGGCGACGTAATTACTGGCTTAATGGTTATAGGTTGGAGTATTAGGAAGAAGGTGTTTAGGGGGAGGTTGGGGTGTTTTTTTATAAGGGGTGTTTTTTTGCTATTTTTGTCCAGGAATTGCGGAATGTGCTGTCTCAGTCCATAGGACGACAGGTTACAGGTGTTCATAACATGTTTAAATTGTTTAAATTTTATACGTGTAGGGTAAAGCTCAGGCCTTACATTGTTAGGTTTAGTTTTTTAATTAGGGTTTATGGGGGAAAGCTGTGAAACCCTATATTTTGTCTTATTGTGTTTAATATCGTTAGCATTTTTGAAGTCCTTGATGTGGTATTAACAGGGTTTTGATGCCATAGTATACTTATATATACAAAACATGAACGATGTTTTTTTTTGGTAGTGTTGATGTAACTATGCCACAAGTATTGTTTTGATTTATTATGTAGGTAGCTGTGTTCAATGTCTCTGTACATATTGTCCAATGTGTTCATATTTCTGTAGGGTAAGTGTCCGCATCATGGCACTTACATATTTAGGTGGTTTTTTTTTCTGTTTAGTTTATACATTAGTCTTAAGATAATTATATTGTTTTGAATTATGAGGTACTTGGTGTTGTACATACATACATATATTTGCTCTACGCTCTATTGCTATTAGCCCCAAACCCCCATCTCCACCCTATTTCTAACTATCTCTTTTCTAATCCATGGTTTTCCAAACGCCCAGATGTATCAAAACACTTTAATCTCCAGCGTGTGTATATCTTCTTGCCTTAATGGGTATATCACCGCTACATGCCAAATCTTACTGTATATCAATGGATTTACTGCTATCACCCTCTGCTGTAATGTAAGATCCCCTGGCCTCCATCCCCTCATTCTATCCATTGCAATTTTCACTATCCTACCTGAATTTACACCATGCATTTCCACTTCATTACTCATATATATTATTCCACATATCTTAATGTTTTCCACTATTACCTCCAATAATCGTGATTTGGCCCCATTTACCCTCATTCCGTTGCTCTACAAAAACCTCTATTATACGTCCAACGTTGACCAGTCCTTCTACGCTTCCTACGAGCACTGTAGTATCGTCCACGTATCCCACTATCCCCTGCACCTCACTCGCTTCCTCCATCCCCTTTCCCCCCAAACCCTCCTTTACTAGTCTGTAGAATGGATCTTGCATACATGCAAATAGACATTGCGACAGAGGGCATCTCTGCCTTAATCCCTTTTCCATTTTTACCATTCTCCCCACACGACCATTCAATTGCACTTGTATACTTGCCCCTTATACACTCAACCCATCCTACCACTTCCTCCCCAAACCCCTGGTGTCGCATAATTTCATGAGCATCTCCCTCTCCACACTGTCATATGCCCTTCTCCAATCTAATGCTAATACCCCTCCCTCTATGCTATTCTTTATATACTTTTTAATTCTTTTGTACACTTATGCTTCTCCCTGGTATCCCACACTGCCCTTCCTCAATCACTCCTCCTAGCACTTTTTCAACCTATTTCCCAATACTTTCGTGAAAATCTTATAATCTGCATTCATCATTGCTAAAGGCCTGTAATTGCTCATTGTTACTCCTGTTCCCCTTTCTTAACCAACACCACTACGCCCATGCATTGATCAGTTCCTAAGCATCCTCCTCCTTCATTGTGTTAAAGAGCCATACCAAACATTCCCTTAATACATTCCAGTATATCCTATAGAAGTCATTAACTATGCCGTCTATCCCTGGAGCCTTTCCCTTACTTAACCCATCCACCGCCTCCCATATCTCTTCCTCACTAATTGACCTTCCATACTTACTCGTTCCTCTCTCCCACCTTTGCACTTATTCCCTCCATAATCGTTCTTCTCTGTTATGCCTACCCCATCACTTCTCCAATACCTCTCGAAACATTTATCCACGTAAACACCTATCGCCTCAGTCGCCCTTGATCTTCGCCCCTGCACATAACTCTCAAACGACTCCTCCACTTCTATGCTATTTACAGTCATACCGTCTCTCCTCCTACATTTATTCAAAACATACTTCGAAGGCCTGTCGCCCCATAAGACATCATCCATCCCCGCCCTCAAACGACAAACATCAAATCTTGCATTCTGTATCTCTTTCAGCCTTTCTTTCAATCCCCTTATATCCTGCACTACATTAGGTCCGCCTCTCATAACATCTGGCCAAGAGCCCTCTATGTACTTTTTGTGACCCAAATGACCAACCTGCCTCCTCTCTCCCCAGATTTGTAAAAAACTTTTATACCCACTTTTGCCACTTTTACCCACCACTCTATAATACTCTCTCCCGACTCGATCTGCTTCTTACCTTGATCCCACAACCCCTTCCACCATTGTACAAAACTTGCCTGTTTGTCCTCCCCACTCAACAATTTCACATTTAATTTCCTGTAAGCCCTACACCATCTAACTGCTTCTTCCCAATTAACTTCTACTAGAACACCCCTATGATCTGAGAACCCCACATCTATCGTTTGCACACCTTCAGCCACTACCTGATCTGACCCATATATCCTATCCAATCTGGGTGCATAACCCTTACGAAGGTATGTGTGCTCCACTCTCTCCCCTCCTCCTACCACGTCCTTCAATCCCACACTATTTAATACATCTCTTAAGGCCCCTAACACACATCCCGCTCCCCTGGGTTTCACATCTCTATTTCTGATAACGCAGTTCCAATCCCCTCCCTCTATCACTACACCAGGCAACCCTCCTAAGACATATACCAAATATTCATTCACAAATTCGTCCTTGATCTTCCTGGAAAACTCCGCCGGCATATAAACCCCTACAAAGCATACTCTGACACCACCCCATTCCCCATCCACCTTTACTATACGACCCCCCCACACTCCTCCCATGCAATCAAATGAAAAGGGCTTGACACCTTTATCACTACCGCAACTCCACCCTTTAATCTCCCAGAAGATCCAGCATATACATCATATCCTTCCAAACGTAAGTCTCTCCCTAGTCTATAATTATGTTCCTGCAAAAAACCCACTTGCACACCATAACGTCTCAATGTCACCTCTACCCACTGACTTTTTACTTGTTCTAATTTTTCTACGTTTTAAAAGTTGTTATAAATGTGTATATAAAAGCTGTTTGTTTTTACACATTATATATTATCTACAGATTGTTTTTATATTAATAATATAATAAATATATGAAATCTGAGAGTTTATTAGTTGTCCCGAACAGTCTTTTATTACAAATCGCTTTTTTTTTTTTTAAATAGTTGGTCCAGTGCGGTTTGTTTATTCCCTAGAGTTGTAATCCTATCCATGCACTGTGTGTTGGTGGCTTGTAAGTCCTTAAAAAGTCCAATGATATGTTAACCCGGAAATTAAGGTCTTTTCCCGAGTTAACATGCTTATTTTTTGGCTTTGCCTCCTGATGAGTTCAGCTATTTCTGGGTCTTTAATATTCAAATTCTCAAATCCAGAGAAGGAATTATCTTGGATGTTTGTGGTGGCGGCCATATTTGTTGTTGTTAGGCAAGTGTTGTGGCGGTGGGTGATGAGAGTTGTCCTGGCTGGCAGTAAAAGCTTATCGTATAGTATTGCTTCTCACCTGTGCTGATGGGAGTACTTGATTGATTACTGGACCTTCTCTTGCTGCCCTGTCCCCTGGCCATTGACAGTGGTTTCAGATGAATTGTAGATACTGGGTAGTGTGCAGATGTTTGAATGTTTCCTTTGCCTGGCAGCTGGGTAGATGGCGGTAACACAAATCTTCAATTGGTTATATAGCGTATTTTGGGTGATTTCTGTAGATGAGTTGTATCATTCTGGGTATCCACGCATCTTAATGTTATGTGGGTCCTTACTAGGCCATCACAGCATTGTTAGAAACCTCTGGTGGAAGTAAAATAGAGGAGCAACAAACTTGCTGCTGCTGCCGTCAGTAGGATTATCAAAGACTAGAGGTTCTTTGCTAATACTGTAACTTTCTAGGTCGTTACCTATGAGCAGATCTACCCCACTAATAAGGAACGCTGTTGACTATATTCTAATACATACCCAGCTGGTAAAAGATTGTCTGGATATACAACTTATGAAGAGATACCCTAATAATAGCGCACCATAGGCCTCCAATAAGACATCTAGCTTTGTGTAAGTTTTTTTAGATAGAGGTAGTATACTTAGTGTAGAAATTTCTTTGGACTGCCTCCTTGTAAGCTGCCCCACTGGCAAGCACTGTTGACACCGACACTGAGATTACTCCTCTCAGGCTCACAACTGGCTTATGGGACAGATTTCCAAATAACTGCAGCTGCGAGAATTCCCCACCTACATGCACAACTAAAAGGGGGTTAACTTACTTGATGGAGAAGAAATTGTCACCTAGTCTTCCAATCTCCCTAAGCTTTAGTCCCCTTCAAATCGATAACATGCAGACAGTGCTATGTTCTGCAAGAATTTCAAGTTGTATTAGTGTCCTGCCTGAAACCCAGAAATCCCTACATCCAAGGGGTTATCCTCTAAGCAGTATGGGACACTAGCTTCAAGACTTGTACTTAAGAGATGACGCTGGTACATACCAATGTAATAGCGTCCGTCTGCTCGAGACCCACAGTTAACTCACGTTTCCCCCAGAAAACTGGCCAAATACTGAGAGAAAGAAAGTTATCGTCTTACTGTAGTGGGTCTGGATGGAGAAAGATATCTACAGTACTTCGAGATGTCTCCTCCGGGAACCCCAGGTCTGATGGTGGTAGACAGGTAGGTTTGCCGCGCAGCTGTACACGACACTTGTTCACTCGTTGGTGTCTGGTCTTAGAAGAAGGAACTAGCATCTCTCCCGCCTAGTTCAAGTGTGGGGCTTCCAGTTCTCCTTAGCTAACATAACCTAATGTTCGCCTATTGAAGGCCTAAACCTACCTATGTTAAGGTCCTATTAATACCTTATTAATATCTAAAGTGGCCTCAATAATCCTAATATTAGTCACTTCCTGTACAAACCTACCTAGACCTTCCTAGGAGAGTAAATCTATCAATTAATATGTGCAATCTCCATACCTTCGCAAACTCATCAGTGTGTGTTTGTTTGGGGTGGGTGTGTGGGTTCATAAATTCGGAGAACCTATCCGTGGTATGTTTAAAGGCTTCATACGGCTTATTTACCCTGTGGAACTTTTAGCAAAGAAATAAGTTTCCACACTTAGCCTCAAAGTTAAATAACAGCCCGTATCTCTAAAGGAGTTAACCTCTACTAATTGACTGTTACCTCAATCTTACTCTTGGTAAGTAAGGACTCATAGCTAGGTGCAGATCTTGTTCTGATATAATTTTGGGATTGAGTTATCTAGAATGATTATTGTTCAGCCCTTGAAAACAATGGTCGGACCAAAGATTCGATGGTTCCTGAGAAATGGTGAAGATATGATTTGAGTGGGAAAACGAATGTGTTGGCCAGTTTTCAACTGTCCCGTCTTAAAACCTTGATTTCTTGAATGCCCTTTTTCATACAGTAGGAACATTTCAAACTTTCAGTTGTCTTTCCTTCTTTAGGAATGCATTCAGTATGGGACCTGAGCTTACCAGCAGTCTACGCGTAACTTCCATTAGTAAACCTAGGTCGTCCTTTCTTAGGAGCTAGCTTATTTACTGCTTCTTTACTTCGTCCGCGGTGAAAAACAGCTGGGATATCTCGTAATTATCGGCAAGGGCGGCTGTTTCTTAACAAATTTACCTTAGGGCGATCAATAAGATGTCTGTGTAATTCTTCTGGCAGGTTGGCATAGAAATCCTAGAGTAGCATTAACTGCGCGAAAGGTCAAAAGCGGTTTTCTTTTTGTGGACAAAGTCGACATACGACTGGGCAGGTTGATGCTTTAAAGTGCGAAAAGCCGTTTGGTAACTTACCGGGATGTGGTCATAGGCACCAAGGATAACCCTTTTTACAGTGTCATACTGCACATATTTATCGTAGGGTAAAGATGCAGTACAAGCCTGAGCCTTGCCGAACAATAAAGTATGAAGTAAGGCTTCCCAATGTTTTTTTGGGCCATCCCATAGCACGTGCCTGGTTTTCAAAAACCTCAAAAACGGTGTCCAAATCCTTGTCATTGAAGATTCCATAGATCCCCCATTCGTTTGTCCGTGCTGTTGCCTCTCGTAAAGGAGGGTTTTTCCTTCGGAACTCCTCATTTAACTTCCGCTGAGCTTAAATTTGAGTGTTTTGTAAAAGGAGGCGCTCTAATTTCTCAAACTGTTCTTTAGACAGGTGCCCAAAGGGCAATGAAAAGGGACAGCACTAGAAGTAGTGGGTATCCCTTAAGGCGGGTACCAGTGTCCGTCTGTTTAGGCTGGTAATTCGAGGGAAAATTTAAATCAACAGTAGAATTATGTTCACCCTCTATCTCCGGTGGCGTTAATTCTACTTGGACAGTTACTGGAACAGAGGATCTCTCTGGCTCAGTCTCACATCTATCCCCCTTAGCTAGTTCTTCTAGATCGTCCAATAAAATTGGGAAGTCCATTTGGGATATCAGACTCCCTGAATCTAGATCCTCAGTCTCAGGTGCTTCTGGAAACAACCTGTTCTTAATTATCGACCTTAGGGTATTGGCGGTATAATGCCTATCGTAGGTTACCCCAAGATTCCACGCTATTTTGCCAACAAGTTGGAAGTTTGTGTATTTAGATTAGTCAATGTTTGATCATCAAATATTAATTTAATACAGTCTTCCATTTTAACAATTAACCAAAAGAAGGATCAATTCTAGTTTTGCTTATGCTGGAGGTCTCTCATCCCTTGAATCAAACCTCCCGGCTGGTTTCCCATTTCTTGCGCTTGAAGAAACAAGATCGCTTATTCTTTTGCGTCGTAGTTACAGCAGCTGTAACTAGGACCTTTCTAGGGGTGAACTTCAATAGCAACAAGTTTTTAGAGTTTTAATGTTAGTCTTCCGTTATTAATATAAGACTATTCTTTCTTTCCTTATCTTTTCTTTTGGGGACAAGAACCAAAAGTATAAATTTATTATCTTTAATAATAATGTATTTAAAATGGATGATCCATATATAATTCGTTTTTTTTTTTATTATTATTATTATTTTATTAATCAAAACAGTGATAATACAAAAATAACATGACGGTACAACACCAAGTACCTCATAATTCAAAACAATTATAATTATCTTAAGACTAATGTATAAACATAACCTAAGGATGTCCTCAAACTAAACAGAAAAGAAACCACCTAAACATGTAAGTGCCATGATGCGGACACTTACCCTACAGAAATATGAACACATTGGACAATATGTACAGATACATTGAACACAGCTACCTACATAATAACTCAAAACAATACAATACTTGTGGCATAGTTACATCAACCTTACAAAAATAATATCGTTCATGTTTTGTATATATAATTATACTATGGCGACAAACCATGTTAATACCACATCAAGGACTTCATAAATGCTAACGATATTAATCACAATAAAGACAAACGATATACGGTTCACAGCTTTCACCATCAACCTAATTAGAAAACTAAACCTAACAATGTAAGTGCTGTGATGCTTTACCCTACACTGTATACAATCTACAAATTAAACATGTTACTGAACACCTGTAACCTGTCGTCCAATGGACTGAGACACGCACATTCACGCCAATTCACGCTGAGGCTAAAATAGCACAAAACACTCACTTGAGTACAAAAACACCCAACCTCACCCTAAACACCTGTCTTCCCTAATACTCCAACCTATAACCATTAAGCCAGTAATTACGTGCGACCAACAAAAGTACAACATAATGATCGGCCTAAGTCGCATAAGTTCATGTTATTGCAAAACTTGCATCATCACCACACATTACAATATATGTCCACCTGACCACCTACCACTGGCTGCTGGGCGACACTTGTTGACGCCTTATCAGGTGACAACAGAGAGAATGTACATAACCCTAGCCATGTCACCCGCTGTATCCCCCCTGTCCAGACACTCCTGACCATACCCCCCCCTTTTTCGACCAGCCATTTAATGAGGGACCTCCCCCCATCCCCCCTCACTCCCCAACAGAATACCTATAGTCAATTCCCTATAACCCTGAGAGAAAGCTTTACACCATGTCCCTGCATATATAACCTGATTTCTACTTAGACCTATATATACCTGCTGCCAACGCTCGGATACACTGTGATCCGGGAGCCTCCCGCATCACCCACAAAATATGTATATACTCGACCACCAAGTAAACTACCGCCCTACCAACGTCCTCTGGAAAAGCCCCCACGTCCAAACACAAAGCCCTCAGGGTCAAGCCCCCCGCTCCCACCCTCCTTAATACCCCACTAAACCACTCCCTGACCCCTACCAACGTATCACAGAAATACAGAGTATGATACGCCGTGTCCAGGACCCCACATGATCCACACAACCCATCCCTAATAATGCCCATTCTAAACAACTGTGCACGCATCGCTAAAATACCCAATAAAAACCTATAACCTGTTTCACACACTCTTGGTGGTATTCGCAACTTCTTCATCCAACGCCACGTTAACTTCCAATTATACACAAGATAAATACCTGCACCCTGCACCACACCTCCCCTCCCCCCCACTCTATCCAACACGCCTACTTTAACCCTCCCAGGCTCCCTATCAACAAGGAGGAACCTCAACATAGCCTCACATCTCAATAGATCCCAACCCCCCCCCCACCACCTACGTACCTCCTGCATGACCCTATTCACCCTCCTGCCCCCTGTACCCCCACCTACCACATATTCTTGCTTAACAAATATACTTTGAAGCCTGTTACGTAGCGGTATCAACCCCAACCCCTCCCCAACCCAGTAGTCACCACCTCCCATGACTCCAAATATAACGAAAAACCCTCCCAAGCAACCTCTCTACATCACACTCCCGGAGAGGATATACGGCAGCAACAAACCATATTTTGCTATATACTAAAACATTTACCACCACCGCTCTTTGCAACAGTGTAACTTCCATAGACCTAATGCCTCCCAACCTATCTATAGCTGTGTCCACCACCGCCACCGAATTCAATTCTCTTGCCAAATCCCTATCATGACTGAATATCACCCCGCAAATTTTAATCCTATCGACGCACTTCCAACCGCCCCTACTGTCCAACGTCCCTCCCACCCATGCACCTACTTCCAACAAACTCGACTTACCCCTATTTACCCTCATACCTGTCGCTTCCCCAAAAATACCCACAATCCTATTCACATGTAATAAGCCCTCACTACTACCCACCAGGACGGTTGTATCATCGACATATCCCACTATGCCCAACTCGCAACCCCTACCCACCTCCCCATCCCAAACCCCTTCCCTAACCAGTCTATAAAAAGGGTCCTGCATACACCCAAACAGGATTTGCGACAGAGGACAACCCTGCCACAAACCCCTTTCATAATTCACCTGAACCCCCAACTTCCCATTTACCTGGACCCTTGCCAAAGCCCGGTCATATAAAGTCCTAACCCACCCTACGATTTCTTCCCCCAACCCCAACAAAACTCCAAACAAAAATTCCCTATCTACGCTATCATATGCAGTCTCCCAATCTAAACATAGCACCCCTCCTCCCCTCTTGTTATCCACAAACTCCCTAATCCTCCTATGCCCAGTCCTTATGCTTCGCCCCGGCACATCATGTTGCCCATCATCTAAAACCTTCTCCAACACCCTCTTTATTCGATTCGCCAGAATTTTCGCAAAGATCTTATAATCTGAGCATAACAACGTTATAGCTCTTTAGCCCTTCATCCTATCACCTTCCTTTCCCTTCGGTACCATCACTACCACCCCTGTCCTTTGCTCTTCCTCCATATATCCCTTATCCTTCATTTGATTAAAGATCTGCACTAAAACATCCTTTAACACCTCCCAATGTGACACACAAAAATCTCCTGGTAAGCCATCCACCCCACCCTTTCCTAACCTTAATCCCTGCACCGCCTGCCATACTTCCGCCTCCGATATACGTCCTCCTAACCCCTTCCTATCCTCCTTCCCCAGACGTTCCTGTATCCCCTCCAAAATGATCCTTCGACTTGCCTCACTCCCAACCACTCTCCTAAACTTTTGCTGAAACCAACATCCTGCATACCCACACATGCCATCAGTTGTACTTAACACCTGCCCTTTCTGATACCCTCCCAGGTCTTCTTCAACCTTCAACGACAAGATAATCATACCCTTCCTCCTTTTCCTAAACCTCCTCAAAACAGTGCCCGAGGGCCTATCTCCCAATAAAACCTCGTCCAATTGACACCTGACCCTGACCACATGGAATCTTATCATTTTGTATGTCCCTTAACCTCCCACGTAGCATACAAATTTCTGCCTGATGCCCCCTCCTCCCCCTACATAACAAGGCCTAAGCTGACTTTCTAAGTAACGTTGCAAACCATACCTATAACCCGCCTCCTCCACCCCGGCCCTCCGATAATAATCCCTCACCGCCTCCTTCGCCTGTGAAGACCACCACCTCACCTCATCCCTTATCCCTTCCCCACACCCTCCCCCACCAGTCCACAAAAGCATCCCTATCTCCATCCCTCTGTAACAAACGAACATTCAATTTCCAATGACCTGTATATATCTTGACAGCCCCAACCCAGCTCAACACCGCCACTACACCACGGTGATCAGAGAACCTAACATCAAGAAGACACACGTCTCCTACACTTATACCTGGGTGATCAGAGAACCCAACATCAAGAAGACACACGTCTCCTACACTTATACCTGACGTTACATAAACCCTGTCTAGTCGTGCCGCATATCCTCTCCTAAAAAAAAGTATGCTCCACCAAAGCATCCCTTCCCACAACCACATTCTTGACTCCCACCGCCCCTAACACATCCCTCAAAACTGCAAGTTCACATCCCGAGCCTCGAGGCTCTACATCACGCTTCTGAATAATACAGTTCCAATCACCAGCTATTATTACCACCTCAGGCAAGCCCCTTAAAGCATAAACTAAAAAATCATGCACAAAAGCTTCCTTCACACTCCTTACATTGGTAGCAGGCATATAAACCCCAATAAAACTAACAGGTATGTCACCCCATACCCCATCAACCCTCACAATCCTCCCATCCCCCACCTCCTCCCAAGACCTCATACTAAAAGGGCTGGTCTCCCTAATGCCCACCAACACCCCACCCTTGAGATTCACTGTACTCCCCGTGTATAAATTATAACCCTTTAGCAACAATTCCCTACCACACTTAAAATTGTGTTCCTGTAAGAAGCATACGTCAATCCCCTCTCTCCTTAAAGTTGCTTCCACCCATAACCGTTTAACCTCTGCCCGAAGGCCATTAACGTTCATACAGAGACACTTGAAGGTTTCATTGGAGGCTTCCCATGATGCTTCACCAATCTAGACCCACCTAGCTTCATCCCTAGTCCTCCCCCACCATAACCCCCTCCCTCTCCGCCCGTGGCTTTACCCTTAACCCCACCTTTCCCGCCCTTAGCCACATCCGCCAATACTTTCTTGCCGGTTCTCTGAGCTGGCATCAACACGTCATCCTCCACTGATCCACTGGATCTCTTGCGGGATCCCTCCGCTACCTCCATGACCTCACCTGCTTCCTCACCACTCACATCCGACACGCCCCTATGTACCTCTGCCTCAACCACACACACCTGCACCTGATCATCCATACCATCACCTGCCTTCTTACTTACACGCCTATTCAGCACTTCACCCGGCCTTGCCACTATCTCCGGTTAGGTACCCTTCACATAGTCGTCCGCCACCGGCCCCGGGCTATCTAGCATCCTCTGCAAATCTTCCAAGAGAGGTCCAGATAAGTTAACCAATACATCATCCTCTCCCCACACCTCACGATCCTGGGAGCCACGGTCCTCATCCGGCTGCGTCACTGGTGGCAGTGATACAACCACCTCCGCCTCTTCCTCCACGACATCACTCCACTTGCCAGTACTAATCAGCTCACCCATAGCTACTGGCTCCTGTTGATGTACGGCCTCATCCATCAATGTCGTCTCCCCTTGTTCCTGCATCGTGGCACCATGTTGTTGCTGGGTTGGTGTCCCCCGTCGGTCACACGCCATAGCCATATGCCCCGGCTGCCCACATAGCCTACACGTTCGCACCTGCCCCACGTACGTAACATAGACTTGCGTACGGAATTCCGGCAGGAGAACATACGATGGTATTGGTCTCCTCAATGTCATCTTAAGACTGATCGACCCTTCCGCCATACCTGCATAGGCCCCCTGGGTCCACCTCCCGATGTTAGTGGCATGTATCACACCATATGCCTGAAAGCCCCTCTTCACATCAACTGCATTGGCCTCAAATGGCAAATTACGTATTCTGATCCAAACATACGTAGCCGACACGTCCCGTAACCTCACCTCTAACCCTTCACTAATGACCATTCGCTTTTCCTGATAAGCGTCAACCACTTCTTCATATGCTCCACTGGTCACAAATTTCACAAATACCCTAGTGGTTCCATTTAGTGCTACTCCATATAAATCTTTCGTGGGTATTCCATAAACATCTCGAATTATGGCAGGCAATAATACTTCTGCATTGGACGGGTAGATAGCTCCTACCAGCACTTCAATACACAGTGTTTATCCGCCTCCGGTACGTCGCCGCCATTTTGAAACTAAAGGTTGTGGCCACTGTCCACCAGAGACCCTTGCCAGCACATCTGCTCGCGACCAAGGTCGGGCAGCGAATGTATTCAGTTACCTTAAAGCCAAGGTTATTACTAAACCCGAGCCTTTCCTGTTCACTTTCCCTTGTAGCGAACAGAAGGAAAGGTATACCTTCATCCCAGTCTCTAGAAAAATGTTCACAGTATGCCCTCATCATTGACTTAAAAGTTTGATGGAATCTTTCTAGAGCACCTTGTGGCTGTGGGTGATAAGTGTACAGATTAAATTTATGCCCAGATGAGATAGTGCCTCACGAAAATATTAGAGGTGAAGTTGGATCCTTGATCCAACTGGATCTCTGGTGGTAATCCAACCTGGGAGAAAAATTTCATTAAATAAGGCTCTCACAATAGCCCGTGCATTCATTTTTCTCATAGGAATAGCCTCGGGATAGCGAGTTGCTACGTCCATGATGGTAAACAAGTATTGGTTTCCTAGTTTGGTTTTACACAGAGGACCAACACAATCTACTATAAGACGTGAGAACGATTCTCCATCAGCGGTGATAGGAATAAGAGGAGCAGGTGGAGATGTGTGAGCAGGCTTACCCATTACTTGACAATCATAACAACTTCGTAAATGATCAGAGATAGTTTCCTTCATCTTAGGCCAAGTGGAATGTTGTGCCAGCTTAAGTAGTCTTCCTGACACCCAAATGTCCTCCTATGGGACTATTGTGAACAAAATCCATAGCTTGCTTTCGAAAGGTTACTGGTAAAACTGAGGTTTTACTAAGGGGCGTTCCTGACACGAATTTACTAACTTTTTTCACTAAGGTGTTTGAAGAGGTAGATCATGGTAATGAATATGATAGTGTATATGGACTTCAGTAAGGCTTTCGATAAGGTTCCACATCAGAGGCTACTGAGGAAACTTGAGGCACACGGAATAGGAGAAATTTTTTCCTGGGTAGAGGCATGGTTGACAGATAGGCGGCAGAGTTTTTCCATAAATGGAGAGAAATCAGAATGGGGGCACGTCTCAAGCGGTGTTCCACAGGGGTCAGTTTTGGGCCCCCTGTTGTTTACAATTTACATAAACGACATAGATGAGGGAATAAATAGCAACATAAGCAAATTTGCTGATGACACCAAAATAGACCGTCAAATTCATTCTAATGAGGACATTAGAGCACTCCAGGATGGTTTGAATAGACTGATGCAGTGGTCGGAGAAGTGGCAGATGGAGTTTAATGTAGACAAATGCAAAGTTCTAAATGTTGGGCAAGACATTAACCATGCCACATATAAACTGAATAATGTAGATCTTATTACTTGTGATTGCGAAAAGGATTTAGGAGTTCTGGTTAGTAGTAATCTGAAACCAAGACAACAGTGCATAAGTGTTCGCAATAAAGCTAACAGAATCCTTGGCTTCATATCTAGAAGTATAAATAATAGAAGTCCTCAGGTTGTTCTTCAACTCTATATATCTTTGGTTAGGCCTCATTTAGATTATGCTGCACAGTTCTGGTCACCGTATTACAGAATGGATATAAATGCACTGGAAAACGTACAGAGGAGGATGACAAAGTTGATCCCATGTATCAGAAATCTTCCCTATGAGGATAGACTGAGGGCCTTGAATCTGCACTCTCTAGAAAGGCAAAGAATTAGGGGGATATGATTGAGGTGTATAAATGGAAAACAGGAATAAGTAAAGGGGATGTAAATAGCGTGCTGAAAATATCCAGCCAAGACAGGACTAGCAGCAATGGTTTCAAGTTGGAAAAGTTCAAATTCAGGAAGGATGTAGGAAAGCACTGGTTTGGTAATAGTTGTGGATGAGTGGAACAAACTCCCGAGTACCGTCATAGGGGCTGGGACGTTGTGTAGTTTTAAAAATAGGTTAGATAAATACATGAGTGGGTGTGAGTTGGACCTGACTAGCTTGTGCTACTAGGTCAGATGCCGTACTAATTCCTTAAGTGGAAGTGACCTGACTACCCAGAGTTTACCTGGAGAGGGTTAACTCCTGGTGGGGTGCGGGTGGGTGTGATTTGGTCCTGACTAGCTTGTGCTACTAGGTCAGATGCCGTGCTCCTTCCTTAAGTGAATGTAACCTGACCTGTTGGCCGGTTGGAGATTTGGACTTGCCTTGCATGGGTCAGTAGGCCTGCTGCAGTGTTCCTTCTTATGTTCTTATGTGTTGGGAACATGGTCAGCTAATGACTTATACACGTACTTTTTTCCATAAGTACACTGTTACTATAGTAGTAGCAGTTATCTAGATCCTTAGCTTCGGTCTCATTTGCTATCATATCCCTCATTCTTTCTAGAAAATGATCAACAAACTGCTCCTTTATCAAATCACAAGTTATAATTTTAATGTCAGTGGAGTTCTGACTAGGCTCATAAACTGGGGGAGTCAGTGTTAATGATCCAGGGCACAGGGCATCGCTGATCAACATATTCAGACTGAAGTCATTATCATCAGCTAACTCAGCTGGTGACAAGGATTGTTGCTGTATCTTTGACATAGCTCTAGTTACGACACTAAAGGAAATTAAATAGGTTTTTCTTTACAAGCTTCATTGGCATAATTATCATCAGTGGCGTTGTCAATGACAAGTGGTTCTTTACATATGCCAGCTTGCAGAATGACATTCCCTATTAACAAATCCACCGACTGCATAGGGAATGCATAACTAGAAATCCCCACTTAAGTGTAACCAGAGTAGTAGCCTGTTTCTATGTATACTTTATGAAGAGGTACTTTCATCACAGCCCCTCCATAGGCCTCCAATAAGACATCCCATTGGAAACGAAGTACATCATCTCTCAACAGGGTGAGCTAACTGCCAGTATCTTGGAAGGTAATTACTTCAGTCAGTTCTGATTCGTTCATTCTCACTTTTCCTCTAGACAAGTAGGGACTCATTGCAGAGCGAATCTTATCTGCGGATATGGTTTCTGACTCTAGTCATCTGGCCTGAGTAATATTCTCCTGATCTACAGAGTTTGGCGAGTAAAGTTTTTCGAGTTCTTGTTGCACCGGGTAGGAAGATGTGACTTGCGTGGGGGCGTGAACCACACTACTTTCTCTCGTATCCCTTTCCAACGCATAACAATACTCTGTAGAATGTCCTGTTTTCTTGCATTAAATACATTTGACTTTTTTCCTTAGTATCATATTTCTGTCTTATCACAGATATAATTAGGATCAGGAGCTTCCTTAGTACGAAAAGTTACAACAGGTGAATGAGGTCGGGACTAGTCATGTGAATTAGACTACCAAACTCTAGGAGATTTTCCTGTTACCTTATTCTTTTGAGTTTTAGTACGCAAAAGTTTGAGAGAGCTCATAACTGTGATAAGGCGGCAGTTTCTAGAATATCAGCAGTATGGTCTAATAGATATTCATGTATGTCGACAGACAGTTATAGAAATCCTCGTGCAGTATCAGTTGAACGAGGCTGTCAAACGTATTGACATTTGACGCTCTACACTACCTCTCAAAAGCAATCTTTTTCTCAAGTGAGAATTTGACACAGGTTTGACCTGGTTTTCTCTACAACGTACGATGTACGTTGATAACTCGCAGGTAGTAACTTGTAAGTCTGTTATATAGTTTTCCTGTTTTACTTTGATGGTACTGTTCTCGCTACATGTTCTAGTGTGGGGTAGCTTAAATAAGGCCTTATAAAGTCCCTTTAAAACTTTTCTAAATATGAGGTAAAGTTAGGCCCTTGGTCTGTTTGCACCTCTTGAGGAAAACCAACATGGTAAAAGAACTTCATCAAAGCCCTCAAGACTACATGAGCTGTTACCTTATGTAGAGGAACTACTTCCAGGTACCTGGTAGTGGAGCAAATAATTGTAAATAATTTCCCATTCTAGTCCTTGGGATTGGACCAACTATATCCCCTACCAGCTTGCTGAAGGGTTCACCTGATGCTGAAATAGGCTGAAGGGGAACAGGTTTAATACTTTGACTAAGTTTCCTATAAATTGACGGACATGATTGTCGGAGAGTATATTAAGACCAGTCTCCACAGCTGAGGCCAGAAGAAATGCCGGGAAATCTTGGACATCACCATCTGGTGACAAAACCCTTGTTCTCCTTCCATCGGTACTGCAAACGAAGGAGACTTCTTTGTAAGAGTTTCCTCCCTGAAATGAAAACACTTATTTAATTGTAATCTCTCTTCATCAGCCATAGCTGAGGCTCTGATCAGCTTAAGAGTAACATCATTCTCCCGTGGAGAAATTAATTGCACCTTAGTAGGTGCAGCCTCTCACATTACTTAACATGCTACTATCATGCTCAGCTTTGGCTGGAACATCCTTTTCTTCAGTTGACTGCAGTTCAACATCAGAAAACAGTTTCTAAACTTAAGCCCTCACCATCCTCATGAGAATTATCATGAAGACTTGGTAGCATGATCATGAGCTATACCTCTCATGGTGGAACCAGCAAGGAAAAGGTCTGGCAGGGTTTTCCTAGCCGCCGCCTCCTAAACTTTGGGACTTGGTTCCTCCTAAACTAGTTGTTCCTCACCGTCTAACAGCCCCATAACATTATTCCCAAATAAGAGTTGACCCCTTCCAAGGTAATTTCATGTGAAATACCTACAGGCAGATAGGCAACTTGGTTTACGGATTCTATCCATAATTTGTGTACAGGTGTCCTTATGGCCGAACCCGTAATTCCCTTCAATAATATATCTACTCTAGTATAGGTATCTTTTTTGCAACATATCAAATTTATTAATTCAAGACTATTTCTACCCCTTGCAAAACACCCGTCCCCCTTAGTACAGGACAGTAAGTAACTATAACTTAATACAGGTCATTATTTAACTTTAACTAAAAAATTAATACCCCCTACCCGCACCCTGTATAGTCTCCCAATAAACAGGATACTTGTACTGATAGTACTCCTAGTACTTTAAACTCCCTATACACATTGGAAACAATGAACACAAATATAATCCAACGCCAAAATTCAACTGAGAACCACCTCTAATTTGTGAAAACTATATTTATCAAGTATAAAATAAAAACCAATTATGTACCACAAAGTCGTTAAGCCCCAACCCAATTAGGCTTCAGCAAATTATGATGATTTAACCAATTTATACAAATATATAACACACATTATACAAGATGTGATCACTACACTTAAGAGTTAGGCAAATGACTCATATAAGCACAAATATGGTCTCAAACTTTAAGAAAATATGAACATTCTCAATATGATTAACACGTCATGAATATACCACAGATATATATCAAGTGATTACTACATACCCACGGATACAATCGTAGGTGCATAAAAACATTTACCTTACAAACACAATGCTATAGACTACGCATCTCGACCACAATTATCCCGGACACCAACTAGACACATGACAACTCCTTTAACAAGAATAAATAGTCAGAAAACTCCAAAACATTAACATAAAACATTGACATAAAAAACATATGTCACACACGTTGCTAATCAACATACTAAACATATATTACGTATACAAATTGTGAATTATTTTTGTTTTTACATATATTTTATATGAAAACATGTTCATATACAAATTACATAAAGGTCCAATACCCCACCACCAAAACACCATAACTCCATCACAATCCACAGGCCCAGTACATGAATCCATATTCCTAAATAACAAAAAAAGCCACAATACCGTGACTGGAAAAATACACACACAACCCGCACATATATGTGCGGGTTGTGTGTATAATGTATCCATATTCCTCCCACACGATGCACATATGACATGGGTACAGAAGTAAAGGAAGAGGAACAATATTACAACGATACAAAAGAACATTAACAATTACGATAAATTGCCCACTTCTTTACACTTCTTTGCTCATCGTACCAAAATCTCAAAAGCATTCATTATACTACATATGAAAATTAAGAATTTCAAGCTGTGTGCCCCTTGCAAACCCCCCCTCCCCTCCTGTATACAGGACAGTAAGAAACTATGAATTAGCACAGAACATGAGGTTGACTAACTTAATACTTATTACAGGACAGGATATTATGCAACTTTATCTGAAAACGTATCATCCTACTATATATTTATCAAGCATAAAATAACTAACAATAAAAAAGGTATGTACCACAATATCATTAAGGCCCAAAACATTAGTCTTCAGTAAATTATGATCATTTAACCAATTTATACAATATAACACACCGTATACAAGATGCAAAAATCAAAGTCGAGAACAACATCCACTATTGGACCCCTACTTAAACGGGATGGGTCCTACACAGATGACAGAAATTAAATGAGTAAGCTACTAAAGTCCCAGTATGAATCAGTTTTTAGCGAGCCGCTAACCAGACTGAAAGTCGAAGACCTAAATGAATTTTTTATGAGAGTGCCACAACTTCGTAGATGCAAGCCTATTTGACATTACCCTGACGCCAAATAACTTCAAAAAGGCAATAAATGACATGCCCATGCACTCCGCTCTAGGCCCAGACTCGTGGAACTCCGTGTTCATCAAGAACTGCAAGAAGCCCCTATCACGTGCTTTTAACATCCTATGGAGAGGGAGCATGGACACAGAGGTCGTCCCGCAGTTACTAAAAACAACAGACATAGACCCACTCCACAAAGGGGGCAGTAAAGAAATAGCAAAGAACTACAGACCAATAGCGCTAACGTCCCATATCATAAAAATCTTTGCAAGGGTTCTAAGATACCCATAAATTACACAACGCAGGGCAGCATGGGTTTAGAGCAGGTCGCTCCTGTCTGTCCCAACTACTGGACCACTACGACAAGGTCCTGGATGCTCTAGAAGACAGAATGCAATGTTATATACACAGGCTTTGCAAAAGCCTTTGACAAGTGTGACCATGGTGTAATAGTACAAAAATGCGTGATAAAGGAATAACAGGAAAGTTGGTAAATGGATCTATAATTTCCTAACAAGTAGAACACAAAGAGTAGTAAACAGAGTAAGGTCTTAGGCGGCTACAGTGAAAAGCTCTGTTCCACAAGGCACAGTACTCGCTCCCATCCTGTTCCTTATCCTCATATCGGACATAGAAAGGGATATAAGTCAGTGCAGTGTCTTCCTTTGCAGATGACACCCGAATCTGCATGACAATATCCACCGTTGAAGACACTGCAGGACTCAAGCAGACATCAACCAAATCTTTAAATGGGCTGCAGAAACAAAGTTCAATGATGAGAATTTCAATTACTCAGATATGGAAAACGTGATTAAATTAAAATCTCGGAGTACAAAACAAATTCCAACCACACAATAGAGCGAAAAACTAATGTCAAAGACCTGGGAGTGATCATGTCAGAGGATCTCGCCTTCAAGGACCATAACACCGTAGCAATCGCATCTGCTAGAAAAATGACAGGATGGATAATGAGAACCTTCAAAACCAGGGATGCAAAGCCCATGTTGACACTTTTCAGGTCGCTTGTTCTATCTAGGCTGGAATATTGTTGGATCACCAACAAACCCCTGGCTGTCTTCAAGCAGGCACTGGACAGGCACCTAAAGTCTGTACCTGACCAGCCAGGCTGTGGTTCGTACATTGGACTGCGTTCGGCCTCAGTAACAGCCTGGTCAGGGGCGTTGACCCCTGTAACTCTTTCCAGGTATACTCCAGGTATACAACATATATGTGTGAGCAAATGACTTATATAAGCACAAAAACGGTATCAGGAACATTAATAAAATATGAACAATCCCAATAAGAATAATAAAACATAATTCTACCGCCGTGATGTATCAACAAATGAACATTTTTTTTTTTAATTTTGTTATTTAAAAGACAGACATACTAAACATTCACATACAGACCTATCTAAAATCACACAACTGACCCAGAACCCTAACCTTACCACCAACCCTTTTATGGGGATCTCAAGACCCTGCAACCAAAACATGGACATATCCCTGTAACCCCACAGGAAAAGCCCTGAGGCATCGTTGCCCATACAAAACCTGATTTCTACAACGCGTTCTGTAAAACCTCGCGGCTAACGCTCTTAACCTGAACCCAACCCGTTTCCTCATGTAAACACCACGACACAGCAACGAAATCCACCCCAAGATACGTGATTGCCGTCTCGCCTCATCAGGAGATCTGTCAAATCTAAACTCAAAACCCTCAACAAGGACACCACTCAACCCCACCTGGATGACCCTGTTACGATCAGGGCTTCATCTATGGGCTTGTTTTGCCCCGTCGTAACAAGATTTTAAATAAAGGTATTGAAAAGGGAGAATGACCCAAAGGTAAAATTCGTTGTATTTATTATACAATAATTCAATAATCCAATCATATGATCTAATAATTCTCTCTTACAATATATGTAACATCTGACTCATGGGCTCGTACCGTACTTCAAGCCTATAAGGTTGAATTCTTAAACTCAGAGAAATCTACTCCTTGACAGTAGAGGTGCGTGAACCTACTCGGACTAACAGCTTTTTAAGAGTAGGATAACTTAGAAACCATAAGACTACTAAGAGTGAGCATCGACTTGTTGGGAGAGATCGTGAACCTACTCCTAACCAGGAGAGGGTGTGTGAACCTACTCGGACTAACAGCTTTTTAGAGTATGATAACTTCGAAGAAGCCATAAGACTACTAAGAGTGAGAATCGACTTGTTGGGAGAGAGATCGTGAATCTACTGACGATCGTCCATTTTGGGTGAAACTACGTCATGTAGGTCATGTGACTGAGGAGGAGACCGGCCCCTAAACAAGTGACCGGTAGTAACACTAGTGGTCTCCCACTACATGAACAGCACAGTAAAAGGACTAGCATATAAAATTATAAGGTAACATCCTACCTAACACTTAGCTAAATCAAATAATAGTATAAAGTAAGACATTTTCGTTTTAGCTAATAACGGAAATATTTCAATATACCATTATGATAAAAATATACACAATATAAAATGTTGGGCAAGGGTATACCTGTAACCCTCCCTCACGACTACAGGTCGCACCAAAGAGGGTGTATGAAACCTTAATGAAAAATAAACTAAAGTCTTCCATTTGACACTTATTATAAATGTTAATTTTTCTTTCCAACAAAGCCAATATACTCATGCGTCGCCATACATGGGAAGTGAAGAAGCAGAGTAACTTTAAGCTTCCTTCCTGTAAGGTCGATCCACAACAGTGATCTCAGGTGGCGCTTTGTAGCAGAGGATGTCAGCGGAAGGCAGCAAGAGTGACAGCTATAGCGGAAAATTCTTAGCGTCCACTTTCAAACATATCATCCTCAGGATTCTCCTGAAGTTACACAACAATCATGTGGCTGTAGACGACAAAAATTCATATTAATACACAACATATTAAAGGAGCAAAAAAGGGAAAAGCATTTACATTACTTTTTGCCAAAAAAGTAAGTCAAAAATTCAATGACCAGTACTTAGGGACAGATAATGCATCAACTTTTACGTTATCTTTTCCACATACTTGTGTTCAATTTTAACAGACAAGTACTTCCTTAGGTAAAAATCTTTAAATATTAAGTATAAGTAAAAAGGAGTGGGGGGGGGACTGACCGCCAGGTCGGATGAACATACTCCTCCAACAACAAAAATTGCTTGGTAGGGAACAGACTAAGAGGATCACAAAAGCAGTCATCAGCAGACAACCTCCTGGGCCTCGACTAAAACACAGTTCCCGACTAGAATGTTCAGAGTGCCTCTCAATTAAACAACCACCTTATCCATGAGCCCTTGGAAAAATGCCGCTTTAAAGGAAGAAGTATCCTTCCTTGTCCAACGCAGCAAAAACCCATGGGCTTCCCCCTGTATTTTGGTGCCGAAGCCAGATGGGGAAGGGTACTGTATGTGCACTGATTGTCGAAAAGTCAATTTTGTCACGGTACCAGACGATTTCCCCTTTCCACGTATTGACGATCTTATTGACAAAGTCTCTGGCGCTAAATACATGAGCCGTTTAGACTTGCTAAGAGGCTATTATCAAGTCCCCTTTTAAAACCAGCTCAGGAAATTTCTGCTTTTACGGTACAGATGGTCTATTTAACTATTTGGGTTACTGCCGGTTATGTAACGCGGCTCACGTTTCAATTATGAATGAACTCTCAAAATTACCGGGATAGAGGTTATTTGGCATTTATTATTTTGGATGATTGAAAAACTCTGTCTCGTTCTCTTTGTTTGAAATTGAGGTTTTAAAATTTTACAGTGAGTTTGGCCAATTTGGCCAAGCTAAATAAAATATTTTTTTTTGTATAGGTCAAGGAAGTAGCTTCGTGGATTAAAGATAAAGGCCATACCCAAATTTTTCCCCGTGCCCTTAGATAGAAAGGGGGTGCAAAGAATCTGGACAGGCCCCCCCCATTTGTTATGATCAGGGCTTCATCTATGGGCCTGTTTTACCGCAAAGATTTAAATAAAGGTATTGAAAAGGGGAGAATGATCAAAGGTAAAATTCGTTGTATTTATTATACAATAATTCATATAATCCAATCATATGATCTAATAATTTTTTTTACAATATATGTAACACCCTGACTCATTGGCTCGTACCTTACAAAAGCCAAAAGGTTGAATTTTAAACTCAGAGAAAATCTACTCCTTGACATTAGAGGGTGCATGAACCTACTCTGACTAACAGCTTTAAGAGTAGGATAACTTAGAAGAAACCATAAGACTACTAAGAGTGAGCATCGACTTGTTGGGAAAAATCAAAACCTACTGACGATCGTCCTTTTTGGGGTGAAGGGGCGTCATGTAGGTCATGTGACTGAGGAGGAGCCCGGGCCCTAAACAAGTGACGGTAGTAACACTAGTGGTCCCCCACTACATGAACAGCACAGTAAAAAAAAACTAGCATATAAAATTATAGGTAACATCCTACTAACACTTAGTAAATCAAATAATAGTAAAAAAGTAAGACATTTCGTTTTGGCTAATAACGGAAATATCTCAATATACCATTATGATAAAAATATACACAATATAAAATGGCAAGGGTATACCCGTAAACCTGCCAAACCATTCCCTCACTACCCAACCTCTCCAAAAATCACCGAATGGAAGGCCGTCTCTAAATCCCCCAATAATTACAGGTCCCATCGTCCCGACCCATAGAAAAAGCTGCGCCTTAATGCTAAAATTCCATGCAGGAACGAACCCTATCTCCCTATTCCTGGGCGGTAACCCACCCTTTTAAACCAGAACCATGTTGCCTTCCCAAACCCTACATCGGAAAAAACCCACAAACCTTTCCGTACTGATTACCTCGTCCAAAATACCCACCTTTACCTTCTGTTCCCCGCACCTTTAAAGGGGGAATTTAAAACGCCTCCCAACCAAAACATCCTTACCTTCCACCACCCCCAATTTCTGTCATGATTCTCCCCACCGTCCACCCCTTCCCCCTCGCTACATATTCCTGTAACAAAGATACTCGCACTCGCCGCCTGGTTATTAGCCCCATTCCCCCCATTCACAATGACATCACGACCCCTCCCCAACCAGTGTCTCCCATGTAACCTCAAAACTCTTCCCTGCAGTCTTGAAATATCCTCCGCTGGTAGCAGATGCACTGCTGCCACATGTCGTGACTATAAACACATTAATCACCATGACTCTGCAACATGGTAACCACCCCCGGGCCCCCAACCCACCTTCCCAATGCTGCATCCACTACCCTGGGTGAATTCCCGCACTTGCTTTTTGCCCATTATTACAAAAAAATGACACCACATATCTTCAAATTATCAACCGTAGCCCCCAGCCCCCAGTCCAACGTCCCCCCACCCACAACCCAACCTTCAATACTTCGATTTTCCCTACCCTATTGACCCTCATTCCTCACACTCCCAAAAATGTCCATGATATGGAGCATGTTCCCTAAACCCTCCTCGAACCCCACCAAGGCAGTAGTGTCATTCAAGTATCCCAAAATCCGGGGTCAGAACCGGGATAGTCCCCCCCCCTTCTCCTTCCCTCACCATCCTATAAAGGGGTCCTGCAGGCAAGCAAAAGGAGCGCAACAAGGGGCACCCTGTTGCAGCCCCCCCTCCATCCCCACAGGTCCTCCCCAACCTACCATTAACCTGCACTGAAAGATACAGTACTAACCCATCGTACGATCTCTATCCTAAACCCCGCTTCTCCAAAACTCAAGCAAAGCCTCCCGGAAACCCCATCGTATGCCGACTCCCAATCAAACCAGGGACACCCCCCCCCTCTCTTGCCTCCACAAAACCCCAAATACGCGGGGCCATCATGCATAGTAAAACCAGAATGCCATACATCCACCATCCAACAAGACTAGGGCCCCCTTCAAAGGTTAAATAAAACTTTTGCAAAATCTTTTAATCGGTGTAGAGCAAGGTGATTGCCCTATAACCATGTAACGTACCACAATCCTTTCCTTAGGCACCAGGACCACCACCCCCGTCCCCATCCATCCCCATATAACCCCTTAACTTCATTGCATTGAAAAAAGCTACTAACACCCCCAATATACCCAAGGGGAGATAAAAATCTCCAGGCAACCCCTGACCCCTGGTGTTAGCCCAATTTTAAACTTTGCACTGCCTGCCATCCACCACCTCCGTTATCTTTTCCTTTCCCTAGATTCCTTATCCTTCACATTTATCCACCTACGTATACCCTCCAGGACGACGCTCTTGCCTCTCCCTCAACAGCACTTTTTTTCACTATCACACATTCGTTAGCATTTGAGACACTTAACGGTTGTATATGTCTCCTCATAAAATTTTACCCCGGTATTTCAGTAATATTGCTTGTCTGCACTATGACATTTGCTAGGCGAGTCCCCAAATCCAGGATATGAATATGCACCAGATATGCCTTGTCCGGTGTTTCAACCATTGCTTCTTGTGGGGCCTTTGCCGGGGTGTGGATATAGTCACTCCCTGCTGACAAAAGCGTTTCTCTTCCTCGACGTACTTTCTACTCGATACTCGTCATTGGTGACGCCTCAGCATGAACGCCCCCGGGCATCTCTATGACTGCTACCGGCGTACCCACATCACTAATGTCGGGAGTTGGTGGCCCTACACTTAAATTTGTCTGAACACTACTACTCTGCACTCATTGTAGGTGATTTTTTAAAGGCTATCCTGTACATGAAAGGCCAGTCGTCACTGGCATTGTGAGCATCACCTTGGTTCGATTGCTGAGGATTTACTGGCGTGTATCCCCCGATGACGTTGAAACATCACACATATTGAATCTTCTGATGCCACTGAAAATGTTTGTCACTCCATGCATCAGTGGATTCCTCTTTTCGTTTCACCCCCAACCTGGCCATCACCAGGTACCGACGAGGGGGTTTTTCTTGATGGTTTGCTCCGGTCCCCTTTTGCTTCTCACACTGAGCAGCCACTGCCCCTACCGATCCACAGAGTAGACGTTGTCGTTAGCCATTATCGTGAGCAACTGTCTTAAATTCTTCTAACATTGCATACGATGGTATCGGCACATTCAACGACATTTGATCAAATATGTGCCTCTGGAAGCCCCTCATGGGGTCCACGTCCCCCGGGCCATTTTTTAGAGTAGATTTTCCCCATATGCCTTGAAAGCTGTCCTGATGTCATAGTCATCTGCCCCCAAGGGATGTTACGTGCACAGACAAACGTGCATGACCTGAACACGCATGTAACTTACTTCAATAGCTGGTGTGACTTGGAAACGAGCGTCTTCAAGGTTTGCCACTACCTCTCGAACACTGGCCGATGTGAATTTGGTAAGATTTCTTAACTCCGTTGAGGATATTCCATACACCCTCTATTCTCGATGGCATATGTCTCACGGACGATCTCGGAAGTAAGACAGGTAAGGACGGACCTGTCAGGGACCACGGGTTAACTCGGCACACACTGTTCTTACAACGCCGGGAGACTCCCCCATATTGGCTACCACCTATTGGTAGGGGAAAACCGAGAGGGCAGCACAACCCTCACCGTGAAGGCTGAGGTGCCAATATTGAGTTGGTTGAATTGAACATTTTTATATTTCAACAGAGGTAGTTGGTGGCTTATCAATAATTGAATTAACGACTAATTGATTAACAAATTACAGTATTATAGTTTTATGGTTTTATGATGCTTTTTTTTTTAATTGCAATCATTTCATATATTTTTTTTTTTTTTAAATATGTACATATTTACAATTTGTCCATTTTCCAACCTCAATTTTATATACAGTATTATTGATCACTTAATTGCTTAAAAAAATTTAAAACCATTTTTTACTATTAGTCCATTTTACTTTTGTACAATTAATTTATATTATCTTAGAATAGTTCTTTACATTCAATTACTTTATATTGCTTTTTTTTAAATTCAAAAAATATAACCAGAGCAATATTGAATCCAAATAATTGTTCCATAACAATTTAATATAGTCATATTTAAATTTTTCCAACTATTTCAATAGCCAGTTCAATAGTAAATCATCAACATTGTAAAAATATCCTTTTATCTCTGACTATTGTTCAAAATTTGGAATCCCAAAAGCTAGTAGATTAATTAATCAAGTATCATATTATTGTTTAGCATATTACTTTTTTCTTAAGTCTAGTTATAGAATCACTAAATCTTATGATTGCAACATTGATCCTGATATCAACCTCTTATTAAATGACTTGCATGATTCCAATAGCAACTGTAATTATTACACAGCAGATCAAGCAAGACATTACTCATTTTCAATATATAAATTAGACATATGCAAAACTTGCATATGTGTTGCATATGTGTCTAATTTAAACTTGTCTTTCTCTGAACCATTCATCTACTCATTACAATGTTAGATCTTTGAGCAAACATTACGATGACCTCGGCACTACTCAAATCCCTACATACCAGTATGTCAATCACACTCAGAGACCTGGTAAAGCCTGGTACACAGATGTTATGCCATTCCAGGTTACACAGCCATACAAACTGTAGGACAGACCAGCGAGGGGGTGAAATAGCTATATATTACCGGATGGCAAATGTATCAATAACTCTTGCAAAGGGATGAACATGGAGAATATATTGTAGCTAAATTTAAATCAAGAGACCGGACAAAAACCCTCAGTGATAAACATCTACAGATACCACAGTCAAACATTCACCACTTTAGTGAAAAATTAGGAAACCTGATAACTGATAGCACACATGAACAAAGACCATTTGCTGCTCACAGGAGATTTCAACAAAAATCTCCTACATGACCAGGACCACAAGTAACCGAATTCACAAACACTATGAGCAACTGCTTGTTGCTACCAACAATATCAAAATCTACAAGAATCTCTGAGACTAGTACCTCTAATTAGACCCCATCTGGACTAACACTATATCTCCTTTAAAATCAGGCATAATCACAGAAAACACACAGACCACTACCTATCTTTCTCATAACCAACTTAGGTAAATTGCCCCAAGACACTACTATAATGTTACCTTCCAGACTACATAACGAGTCATCTGTTAATAACTTTATAACAGCTATGATTAACATCGACTGGCATAATGGATAATAGAAACATATTCAGATACTAATGAATGTATCAAGAATTTCCTTAAAAATATCCACTACCTCTATAAAAGCATTGCCCAAAAAAAAACTAAACAGATCACAGCTAAGAGACTTAACAGTCCCTGGCTAACACCCAGCATCCTTAAATCCATTAACAAAAGCACCAATATGAAAAACAGTACAGAAGGGGTACAAATAACCAGAGACCAATCCAAACGCTACTCGTTAATCATACCAGCCTGATAAGGTCAAAAAATTGTATTATGAGAACAGACTACATAACATAAAAGGTGATATGAAAAGACCTGGAAAACTCTCTCTGAAATTCTACGAAATAAAAATATATCCAAAAACAAAACTATCAAATTAACAAAATCAGATGAACCCCTACTCCCACCAGCTGAAACAGCAAACAGATTTAAGTTTTCTTCTCCACCATAGGAAAGAATCTAGCGAGTAAGATCCCAAGCTCGAACACCGTCCATCAGACTACCTCACCAACATGTACCCGAATACACTATTCTTAGCTCCAACCAACCCAATAGAAGTCTCGCTCATCATCAACACCCTTAACCTTTAACTGTCAAACGTATATATATATATACGTTTTTACCGATAGCGCTCCGAACATATATGTTTTTACATGCTTTCAAATGGGGAAAATGAGTGGAGTTCTACGTTTTAAACATACATGTATATGTATACGTTTGGACAGTTCCCGGGGTTTAAAAAACAAGGCAGGAAACATAAACAGCTTACCACCTTTTATGTAAAAAAGCTTCTCACTCTGTCCCCAATTATTCCAACACACTTCAACAAATCCATTGAATCCCCCCACCTTCCCATCAACTCTCAAAATAGCAAGGGTCCCCCCGATCCACAAAGGGGGGATCGCGACTTGAATAATTATAGGCAATATCTAACTTACCCTGCTCTCTAAAATCTTTGAAGAAATTATTACATAGGCAGATCTATTCCTACCTTGTCTCACACAACGTATTCAACTCCTGTCAGTTTGGATTCAGGACTAAAAAAGCACAAATGATGCTATTATACACATGTTCAATACCGTGCGCTAACCGATTGCGCCACAGGGCCTATTATACATGCTAGAGCTAATACACTGCTCTTGAGAAGGAAAGTCCCATTGGGAATCTTCATTGATTTACGTAAAGCTTTTGAAACAGTCGACCATGATTTACTGCTCACAAAATTAGCATACTTGGTATAAGAGGGCCTCGCTCAACTACCTAAAGTTATACCTTAGTAACAGAAGCCAATACGTGTACACAAATGGAAGCTAACTCTTCCACACAACAAATTACACTCGGTGTCCCACAAGGAAGTGTCCTATGACTACTACTATTCCTCATTTACATCATGACCTACCGAGTGCATCACTTTCTCAAACCCATATGTTGCAGATGACAGTACATATGTCTTCTCTCACCCAAACCCAGTCATACTGGCCAACACTGTTAAAGCTGAATTACAGAAAATATCTACCTGGATGACGACTAATAAGCTTACTCTCAATACAGACAAGACCTATTTCATTCAGTTTGGAAACAGAGCTACAAATGTTCCACTTAACATAACGCTCAATGGTTCACCCATCACAAGACTCACAGGAGAAAATTCCTAGGAATCCATCTTGACAGTAGCCTTAAATTCCAAACACACATACAACAAATTTCCAAGAAAATCTCAAAGACAGTAGGCATACTATCAAAGATACGTACTATGTGCCCAATCAGCTCTCCTTGCACTGTATCATTCACTCATCTACCTTATCTCACCTATGGAATTTGTGCATGGGGATCAACAACATTAAATCACCTTAGACCGCTCATAACTCCAGCAAAAGGCTGCAGTCAGAATGATAACAAATTCCCACTCTAGACAGCATACTCCACCACTATTCAAAAGTTCCTAAAACTACTCACCATAAAGAACATTCACACTTATTCTTGTGCACTACATACATAGAACCCTTCATTCTAATATAAACCCTCTGCTCAAAATTCTCCTCACCAACTTTAATAGGACCCATCAACCACAACACAAGATACAGATCACTTTTTGATGTACCCTGTGTCCAAGCACCTGTGTAAAATTCTATGCACATAAAGGGCCCTCAGAATCTGGAACTCATTACCAGAAATGCTAAAATAACCTTGTCTGAAAATCAATTTAAGACTCTTTTCAAAACCACCTACTCACCCTAAATAATATATACTAAATTGCCTTCAAAAATGCTCAAAGATTTTCCCATTAATTATTTACAATTTTGTTGCCCCCTAATCACCCCAAACAAAATCAAACTGTTTTCCTCAAAATGCTCAATGTTATTTTCATTAAATAATTTTAAATTTTTCTATTATTTCCATCCTCAAACACTAGTTACAATGTCTATCTTCTTTTTTAATGAACAAAATCACATACATAACTGACTGATCCCAACAAACTCACTAATTTTTCCCAAAATTTTATGTTAAAGTCTATGATTAGATTGTTGCCCTAATGCCATGTAGGGCCGAGTGGTCTGGGGGCGCTAATCTTAAAGGTCCAAACTCGAAGACCTAAAATTTGAAAACTATTAAAAAATTTTTGTCCCTACTACATACATAGAACTCTACACTCAATAAAACCCCCCATTCAAAATTCTCCTCACCAATTTTAAACAGGACCCATGATCCCACAAGACACAGATCATTTTTTAAAACCCTGTCCATATCACCCGTAAAAATTCTATGCAATAAAGGGCCCCAAAAGAATTCATTAACCTTAATGTCCACACGTAGATATATGTTCTGTGTACTGTCCAACATAGATCATTTTTTTTTCAAATGTTTTAACCTTGCCATGATAAGCCTGAGTTGCCTAGAGATTAGAAAGGGCTGTGCCCCGGGGGCATTTACAACAGGGGGGAATGAAAAAAAAAATGGACCTTTTTTTTAAAAAAAAAGAAAATTTTTTTTTAAAATTTTTCATTTCTTTGAGGAACAAACACGGGGGGACAGTTGGGTTAAATGTCCCAGGGAAAACGCACGGCGTACTGCCCCAAGGGAAAAAAACGTTTTTTTCATTCCTTCAAAAGGAAGGCCTGAGTCCCCTAGACATGAGAAATGGATCTCCCCCTCAGTGTGCGAGTATTAAAAAATCGTGACCACTTATCCTTGGGGACCCCCCAGTTAATTGAGTGCCACAGAAAATTTGGAAAACCCCGATCACTGATGTTTGCGCATTAAACCCCCTATAAGGGGAAAAAAAAAATAGGTTAGATAAATACATGAGGGCTGTGGGGGGGGATTGGACCTGACTAATTTGCACAGGTCAGCCATGCCCTTCCCAGAGGGGGGACCCCCGGGGGGGTCATTGGTTAAGCGGGGGGGTGAATGGGGGGCCCTTTGAGGCCAAGGCCTGCTGCAGTTTCCTTCTTTCTTAGTTCTTATGTATTCGGCAGGCTGGGTGGTTTGGGGTTCGGTTCCCTCTATCTGTCTATATCTTTGTTTCTATATTTTGTCTTCTTTAAATTTTTTTTTGTCTATTTTTTCTGTCTTTTCTTTGTCTGTCTATTTTTGTCTGTTTTTTTTCATCTTTTTCTGTCTATTTTTTGTCTTTTTTTGTCTGTCTATATTTTTTCTTCTAAATTTTTTCTGTCTATATCTTTTCTGCATATTTTGTCTGTCTTTTCTTTGTCTGTCTATTTTTTTTCTTCTTTTCTTTTTCTGTTATATCTTTTCGTCTATATTTTGTTGTCTATTCTTTGTTTTGCTATTTTTCTGTCTAATTTTTGTCTGTCTATTCTTTGTCTTCTATCTTTGTCTGTTTTTTTTGTCTGTCTATATCTTTGCTTCATTTTTGTCTGTCAACGTCTGTCTATATCTTTGTCTGTCTATATCTTTGTCTTTATATCTTTGTCTGTCTTTTCTTTGTCTGCTATATCTTTGTCTGTCTATATTTGTCTGTCTTTTCTTTGTCTGTCTATCTTTGTCTGTCTATTTTTTTGTCTATATCTTTGTCTGTCTATATCTTTGTCTGTTATATCTTTTTTGTCTATATTTTTGTTTTGCCATACTTTTCTGTCTATATCTTTGTCTGTCTTTTCTTTGTCCTATATTTTTCTCTCTCTGTCAATTTTTATTTTACATAGTAAAATAACCAAAATTTAAAAGGCAAAATACTTGTAGAGATAAGGATAATAAAATACTGGAAGTTCATCTTCACTTCTTATCTTACCTGTTGGTTACAGCCGACCGAGATTGGCAAGCAGAGGAAAACACACACACACACACAGACAGAAAGAAGTGGGTTAGACAAAAAAACAGAGCTTTAAAACAGACAGAAGATACAGAAGATAGGAAAATGAAGGCAGACAGATAGAAGACAGACAGACAGATAGACAGAGACAGATGAACAGGAGACAGATGACATTGGAAAAGGGATTCCCCCAGTACTGCTGAATTTGTCAAATGTCACTGGGCTGTCAAGAGAATCTACCTTTCAACACACCATTCTTCTAGGGGTTTCATATACCCAGGCACACAGGCAAAGAAAGACAGATAAGCAGAGCTAGACAGAACAACAGAGACAAAAGATGAAAAAAGATTCAGACAGACAGGGGGGGCAGATAGATAGACAGACAGACAGAAAGAAAATAGATAGATACAGAGGGAAAAGCGGGGTTTCCCCCAAAATTCATTCATCAATGCCTCCCTTATAGAGTTATCTGGCAATTGTCATAACACCTTCTTCAAGGAGTTTCATATTTTTCCCCGGATGTCTAAACATTGCTGGGACCTATAAATACTTTGTATATATTTATAGACAATAGTAATGCCCAAAGGGGAAAAAAAATTTAAATTGTTGATGGATTGTGACTATTTGATTTATTTCAGTACAAATATTGTGTTAGAAAAAGATTAGCAGAAACCAAAGGAACTATTGTAATTAATTACAGAACAAAAAATTTAAAATTAAATAAAACTAAAAAAAGTATACGGAATTTAAAATGCAGGGGTTGATGTTCCGCGGAGCATGCAGACCAAATTGGCGGGCTTATATCTGGGTAAACGGAAAAAAAAAAATTTTTGCCATCCTGTTTAAAAAAACGCTTTTTTTTTTAAAAAAAAAGATTTTTTTTTTTTATTCGGGAGTACGCAGGTGAACATACACGTTGACATTTTAAAGGGGAAAAAATAAATCCCAAAAATAACCGGTCTGAACATAAATTTTAAGTTTTAAAACCACCTATTACCCCAAACAAAACTAACTAAACTACTTTCAACAATGCTATTATTTTCCTGTAATATAATTAATTTACTTTTAAACCCCTTTTTTAGGCCCAAAGCCTCCCAAACTCGCTGGGGGTAAAAATTTTTTAAAAAAAAAAAAATTTTTTTCTTTAAAAAGATAGAAAATTTTTTCCAAAAATTTAACCCAAATTTGGGAAAATGGAAAAAACAATTTTCCCCCAAAGTTAGCAGTATTGACAAACTCATCAGCTTCCATTTTTAGCCCTTTTTTTAATTTAAGTTTCAGTCTACTAAAATTTTAGCTTTTCACTGGGAATTCCATTTGTTCTATCAACTGAGTCAAGAAACCACCAATTTAAAATTTTAAACCCAAAATAGTGGTCAAAAAAAGGAAATTCAATTTCACAAATTTAAAAGATGCCAATTTAAAAAAGGGGCCAGAATAAAGGGGCAAAATTTCCCCGGGTTTAAAAATATCTTTTTACCTGTTAAGTCACATCCCAGGCCCTTACATTACTTTTGCTTTCCATTTTGAATTTTTATTCTCACAAAAATAAGATTTTCGTTTTTACTAATCATTGAAAAAAATAAAAAAAAAGGGCCCCTTTCAAGAATATTGATTCCGTTCATTTTATTGAGGGGGATTTGTTTCTTTGAAACAGAAAAAATCAAAATTTTTTTATTTGCCAGTTTAAGGTACTTTCTCGGAAAAATCAAAATTATCAAAATTTCTGTAATATATCTTCCTTTCTATAAAATGAGACCTAAAAAAGAAATAAACCATAAATCCCATAGAAATAGACTAAAGTCGCTTTTTTAAAACCCAAAACACGGTGGGGTTTTTTTCCCTATTATGACGGGGGGCAGGATTTTTTTATAACCCCCCACCACACAGACCCATTCTTCACACGGGCCACCAGCCTGTTTCCATTTGATTTGGGGGTGCGTTTTAGGCCTATAGCAAAACCCGGGGAGGATAGTAAGCCAAACCCCTGAAAGGGTTTCGCCATACTAGTAAATTATTTAAATGAGTAAATTTATTAACTGTTATGTTGTTTAACAAAAAACTCAAAATTTCTCTAGTATTAAGTAGTCTATGCCTTAGATTTAGTCTGCCCATAATGCCATAAAAGTGGCCTTCATTCATTTCATGATTGTAAACAAACCTCAATTTAAAATTGCAATGAAATAAAAAAATTATTATTATTTTATTATTATTATTATTATCTATAGTTTAGTCATGGGGGATCACGGGTTTGACCCTGCCTTCAAAATAACACGGGGCGGACCCTGGGGAAAGGATTAAAACACTAATTTCTCGAGATTGCATTTGGTTGTAAATTTCAACATGAGGATAACTATGAAAAGCTCTAACCAAAAAATGAAATTATCACCATTCAGGTACCATTTTAAATTCCGTTGTCCGCAATGGTTTTATTTATTTAGTTGACTGAATTTTCATAAGGTAGCTTTTTTTTAAATTTTTAGAACTCTGTTTACAGTCCGTATGTTAAAGTTCCACCTTTAGAGGATGGAAAGGAATGCTGACGTCCCTTTTGCTTTTGAGAATGGATACACGTTCGGTGATCTGGAAAAATGTTTGAATACCCAAAAAGTTAGAAAAAGGTTCTTGCTTTAATACTTGCTGCAGAAATGTTTGATTTTTGGATTCGAGAGTAAAAAAAATCACGCACGCATCCAATACAATCCAATCCAATTTCACACAGATGCGTTTATATTATTTATACAATTTTTAATTATTGTATAAAGAAATATTCTATTTTTTTGGGAATAAAAATTCCTTTTGTGAATAAAATCAAAATAAAACATCTGTTAACCCCAAAAAAATAACTAATAAACAGAGGAAATGTTGTTTTAGGCCAAAAAGCCTATTGTTTATTCCACCCTATTTTGAAATGGAATATTTTTAACTTTTTGTGAAATTGGCCAAATTATAATTTTTTATCATTTATTGGGGGTTAAAAACAGTGGACCCTCGAGTTTTTAGTTTGCTCGAATTTCTCCTTTCACAACTTTTTTTTAAAACATAGCCTCGCGCGTTATTTGCCTCCCCTTCGTTGGTCGCCAGAACAATATTGTGGCCCCCCAGCACAAAAAGGCGCCCGCAACCCAATTTCCCCGTCAAGCCATTGTTTTTCATGAGTGACAATCACCCCACGCTCATACGATACTTTTAATATTTCATTCTTTTTTTTGATTGCAAACCAAATAAGCCACCATTTCCCAAAAAAAGTTTCCCAGGCCCGCCCCTTGGAAAGAATGTGAGAAAAATGATAGAATTCAAGAAAAAAAATATTGCAAAATTTAAAATGGGGTTGGGCCCATCTTGCCAAGATGTTGGGGGGCCCCCTACAACCATCGCCATCGGGGAAAAAAAAAGGAAATCAAGGAAGCTGTTGTTTGAAAGGGGGGACATGTCACAAAAAGACAAATATTCAAGATGTTGAGAATTTGTTGTTGGGGGATCCCAAAAAAAGTTAGCAGGAGATAGTGTTATGAGTCGATAATTTGTGAAAAGGAAAGGCAGTTGCATGCTGATTCAAAGAAAATGCCTGAATGAGTGCTGATGTTAGCGACTTAAGGCCAGCAAAGGCTTTTGAGAGATTTAAAAACATAGGGTACAAGTGTGGTAAGGCATTGTGAGCCTAAAAATTCTGACAAATGTTTGAAAATTTGTGCGGGAATTCAAGGATTTTAGAGGCTAAAATTCCCCCCTCAACAAGTGTTCAGTTCTGACAAACGGGCCCTTTTTTTTGGAAGAAAATGCCAAAGAGGACCACATCACACGGGGAAACGGCACTGAAGGAAAAAGGAAACAGGGGCTAACTCCTGCTTTTTAGGGGGGTTTTTAAAAAGGGGCCTTTACTGGTGATACTTAAAATTCCAGGTTGGGGAAACACAGTGTCACCAAGATAAATGGTTGAGGCAAGGCAACAGTTGGATGAGTCACAGGAAAATTTTCCTTGTTGGGGTTCAATGAAGTGTTTGGCCGGGGATAAACCCCGGAAAAAAATTCCCCTCCCCTCCTGGTAATGGGAATCCCCCCTTTCCAGTTTGGGGATGAAAAAGGGGAAGGAGTTTAGTTTCATCAGGGGAAGTTTTCCACCTAATACCACCCCTTATCCAGCCCATACCAGCAGATCACCCAAATTTAAAAAAACTCTACACCAAAGCAATGTTTCAAAGGTTTTGGGGACCAGACATAATTTTGCCCTAAGAGAGTTGGGGAAAGATCACTTCAAATCCTATTGTTTTAAGATAAGGCGGGGGGAAAATTTCCCGGGGACTTTGAACTCTGCTTGAGAAAATTTGGGGTTTTTGGTCCAAAAAGATTTTGAAGGTTTGAGGCTGCCCTGAAACCCTTGCCAGTTGTGGAAGAGGGCACGGGGGAAACCTTTTATGAGTGGCCAGGATGTGGAAGAGTTGGTGGAACCACAGGAAGAGCAAACACTGAAGAGCTGCAAATTCATTAAAAAGCAACAGCCAAAGCCGGAAATTTTTCAGGGGAGGAAAGAGAAAAGAAGGGTTTTTTAAAAAATTAAGGGATTTTTTAAAGTGGAGGAGGTCCAAACATTTGTGGAAAAACATCACCCTGACAAAGCTTTAAAGCGTGTTGGGAAATGCAATGAAATTTCTTGTCCCTTTGGGGAAATTTTTAAAAGACGGAAAAGAGCTCCTGGGAAAATTTTTTGAGCCGGGTCCAGTGATCAAGTGGCCCCCGGGGCTTTTTAAAAAAAAGGGGAACCCCCAAAAGGGTTTTTACCTAAGTTTTTATGGGGGGTTCCCCTTCCAAACAATGTGTAATTCTTCATCCTCCCCCCTCCTCCTGTTTTCCCCTACAAACAAGAGTTTCAAAAAGGAAAGTGTGTTTTTTATTGTTTTATACTACTTGATGTCTCATTGTTTTCTTATGTAAATCATATTTAATGTAAAAAAAAAAAATTTTTTTTTAATACTTTTGGGTGTCTAATGGGGTTTAAATTTGGTTTCATTACTATTTTCATGGGAAAATTTGCCCCTTTATAAATTTTTTTCCCCGCCTCTGGAACGGGGTTTAAATTTCGAAATTTGAGGGTCCACTGTAGTTGATTGGGGAGTTATTTGTGCTCAATTGATAAAATAAATGATACTAGCAAAACGAAATTTTTGGGACTGAAATTATGTAATTCCCAAAAAAAAGTCAAAGTGGGCAAAACGCCACTTAAAAAAATGATGCGGAAAAAATTTAAGGAATTTCATAATTTTCCATCCAATTTCATACTTTTGTTTAAAACCCCTTAAAAAAAATTTCCCCCCATTTCATAAGAATTTTTTTTTTTTTTTTTGGCCTTATGGACAAGCGATTTTTATAATATATAATTTGGGAGTGTTTAGAATCACCCAGCTTACAATGGCCCTTTTTGTGTGACGCAATACCCGCCTTTAGAGGTTCCCCCCGGGACGGCCTAACCCCCGACCACCCAGAAAGACGTAGCCTGGATCCCTTTCCCCCCTTTCTAGACTCTTTTAACGTAAACCCCCAATTTGGGGTCCGACAACCTATATTTTCTCAACCCAACCCTAGTAGAACATGGGACAGACCCTAAAGGGTTAATTAGGGGTTACTATATATTCATGTATACCGAAACCCCCAGCCCAAAATTTAAGAGCTATTCTACCCCCAGGGCAGGGTTATGCTGAGGGGTTGTTCAACCGGGTTGTTAGTAGCAAGCTGGTCCACACAGTTTTACAGGCTGATTGATCTGGGACATGATGGAGGCAGTGATCTAGTTTCCTCTTGAAAACTTCTATATTTGTTCAGGTAATATTTCTGGTATCTGCTGGTAGCAGGCTGAAGAGTCTTGGGATATGGATATTGATACAGTATTCTGTATTCTATGCATTATTTCTATCTGACTCTTATATTTCATGTGTGAGGAAGAACTAAATTCTCTTTCTACACTAGTCTCATTTGGAAGGATAACTAAGTGAGCCAGCAACTTGTGGGGACTCCCCAATGTTGTGTGAGAGTTTTGTATTTCAAAGTTGAATACTGTAACTACTCTCATTCTCTACTAGAAGTATTCCTTCTTCTTTGTCCTGTCAGTAACGGCAGCCTTTGTAAGACAATACCTTTAATATTGAACACTACGTACAGTGGTACCCTGATCTTACGATGGTCCCCAAACTCGCCCTTTTTATGTAAGTTTATTTTTTTAAATGCTTTTGTAAGTGTAATTTTGGGGGTCTAAAAGGACTAGTCTATTTTACAACATTTCTTAAGGAGATAAATTGTTTGTAATGGCATTGAACAGCATTCTGAATGAAAAAATCGTAAGTCGAGGTACACTGTATTTATAAAAGTGCTGAGGTGTAATTTTTTTATTAAAACATTGGCCGTTTCAAAAAGGCAGAGTGGCCCGAAAAGAAAAACTTTCACCATCATTCACCATCACTGTCTTGCCAGAGGCATCCTTACACTACAGCTACAAAACTGCAACATTAACATCCCTCCTTCAGAGTGCTGGCACTGTACTTCCCATCTCCAGGAATCAAGTCCGGCCTGCTGGTTTCCTGAATCCCTTCATAATATTACCTGCTTACACTCCAACAGCAGATCAAGTCCAAAAACCATTTGTCTCCATTCGCTCCTAACATGCTCATGTACGCCTGCTGGAAGTCCAAGCCCCACGCACACAAAATCACCTTTACCCCACCCTCCAACCTTCCACGCCACCCCTACCCCACCTTCCTCCACTACAGATTTATACACTCTTAAAGTTATTCTATTTTGTTCCATTCTCTACATGTCCAAACCATCTCAATAACCCTCCTCAGCCCTCTGGATAATAGTTTTGAATCCCACACCTCCTCCTAATCTCCAAACTACGGATTCTCTGCATTATAGTCACACCACGCATTGCCCACGGACATGACATCTCCACTGCCTCCAGCCTCTCCTTGTTACAATATTCACAACCCATGCTCACACCCATACAAGAGCATTGGTATAACTATACTCTATACATTTCCCTTGCTTTCATGGATAAAGTTCTTTGTCTCCACAGACTCCTCAGTGCACCACTCACTTTTTTCCCTCACAATTCTATGATTCACCTCATCCTTCATATACCCATCTGCTGACAAGTCCACTCCCAAATATCTGAACACATTCACCTTCTCCATACTCTCTCCCTCCAATCTGATATCCAATCTTCCACTACCTAATTTTTTATCCTCATCATCTTACTCTTTCCTATATTCACTTTTAATTTCCTTCTTTTACATACCCTACCAAACTCATCCACCAACCTCTGCAACTTCTCTTCAGAATCTCCAAAGCACAGTGTCATCAGCAGAGAGCAACTGTGACAACTCCTACTTTGTGTTAGATTCTTCATCTTTTAACCCCACACCTCTTGCCAACACCTGAGCATTCTCTTCTTACAACTCCATCTATAAATATATTGAAGAACCACGTGACATCACACATCCTTGTCTAAGGCCTACTTTTACTAGGAAATAATCTCCCTCGCCACATACTCTAACTTGAGCTCACTATCCTAATAAAAACTTTTCACCTCTTTCAATAACCTACATCCTATTCCATACATTTGCAACATCAGCCACATTGCCCCTATCCACCCATTCGTATGCCTTTTCCAAATCCATAAATGCCACAAAACCTCTTTATCCTTATCTAAATACTGTTCACCATATGTTTCACTACAAACACTTGGTCTACACACCCCTACCTTTCCTAAAGCCTCCTTGTTCATCTGCTATCCTGCTCTCCGTCTTACTCATAATTCTTTCAATAATAACTACAATACACTTTACCAGGTACAGTGGTACCTCGAGTTACGATGGTCCTCAAAATCGCCTCTTTATGTAAGTTTATTTTTTAAATGCTTTTGTAAGTATATTTTGGGGGTGTAAAAGGACTAGTCTATTTTACATTATTCCTTATGGGGATAAATTCGTTTGGTAATGGCACTTGAACAGCATTCTCGAACTAAAAATATCGTAACTCGAGGTACCACTGTATACTCAACAGACTTATTCCCCTATAATTTTTACATCTCTTTGTCCCCTTTGCCTTTATACAAAGGTGGCAAGTTCTTTTCTGGGGTTACTGGCCTTTTCTTTAATGCCACTAGAACCAGGTTGAGAGTCACTGACCCTCTCTAACCAAAATCTGTCCAGGGAGCTCTGTGTCTGGCGATTCTTTAACACATCCCTGAAATGACACACCACTGTGTCATTTTACAGGTTGCCAGCATGGCCTGCAACAGCATGGTTAGGGTGATATTCATCCATAAAGCCTTTCACCCTGCTCCACATTCCACAAATCTCCTTAATCACTGAAGAAGGCACCTTCTTCCATCTCTGTTCCACCTCCTCCTCCTCTGAACCATTGTCCTGACCTGTGGTCTCTTGTTGCAGTTGCTGTTGAAGCTCTTGCAGATCTTCAGTGGTTAGCTCTTCCTTGTGCTCCTCCACCAACTGTTCCACATCCTCACCACTCACCTCCAACCCCATGGACTTGCCCAGTTCCACAATTTCTTCCACAACAGGCTCAGACTCAGGCTCAGGCTCAGGCTCAGGGTTCTGAGGCTCAGCCCCAAAACCTTCAAAATCCCTCTCTAGGACACAGTCTGGCCACAATTTTCTCCAGGCAGAGTTCAAAGTCCTGGTAGTTACTCCCTCCCAAGCCTTACCTATAAGGTGTACACAATGCAGGATATGGAAATGGTTATTCCAAAAGTCTCTTAGGGTTATATTCATTTTCTGTGGTCACATCAAAGCACTTTTGAAACATTGCTTTGGTGTAGAGTTTTTTAAAGTTGGAAATGACCTGCTGGTCCATGGGCTGGAGGAGAGGAGTGGTATTAGGGGGCAAGAACTTCACTTTGATGAATTTAAAGTCCTCCACAATTTTCTCTACCAAGTTTGGAGGATGACAAGGAGCATTGTCCATTATCAGGAGGCACTTAAGTGGCAAATTATTTTCCTCAAGATATTTCTTCACACTGGGGCCAAACACGCCATTGAACCACTCTAAGAAAATGTCCTTTGTGACCCATGCCTTTTTGTTAGACTTCCACATCACACACAAGTTAGACTTGGTGATACCGCATCTGCCAAACACTCGGGGATTTTCAAAAAGATACACAAGTAAAGGCTTCACTTTGCAATCACCACTGGCATTAGCACAAAGCATCAAAGTTAGCCTGTCTTTCATAGGCTTATGTCCTGGCTGTGCCTTTTCCTCCTGAGTAATGAAGGTCCTGTTGGGCATTTTCTTCCAAAACAGGCCTGTTTCATCACAATTAAACACTTGTTATGAGAGGAATTGTTCAGCCTCTATGTACTCCTGGAATTCAGGCACATATTTTTCAGCCGCACTTTCGTCACAACTGGCTGCCTCACTATGCCTCACAACACTATGTATGCCCCTTCGATTCTTAAATTTTTGAAACCAGTCTCTGCCGGCTTTAAATTCGCTCACTTCAGCACTCGTTGCAGGCATTTTCTTAATGAGATCATCATGCAACTGCCTTGCTTTTTCACATATTATTGCCTGCGAAACAGTATCTGCTGCTAACTGTTTCTCGTTGATCCATACCAACAACAAATTTTCCACATCTTCCAGCACTTGCGATCTCTGTTTTGTGATTACATATGAACCTTTCGCAACAACAGCTTCCTTGATTTTACGTGTATTTTCCTTGGCCACAATGGTAGTGATGGTAGAATAGGTTTTACCATACAGCCTGGCCAGCTCAGTGATACGCACTCCCCTTTCATATTTTTCTTTTATCTCCTTCAGTTCTACTGTATTTCTGAGCCTCTTTGCCACAGGCTTAGCACTAGGAGCTTTCCTTGGACCCATGGTAGCTTATTTAGCAGTTGCAAGCACTAAAACAGTGGAATAATGACAATATACTGGTATGAATGCGTGGGTGGAGTGGGTGGTGGTCGCCCGCTTGTAAACAATAGCACACTGACGCTCCTGGAGTGCCCGCACAGCTGGGCGCCACGCGGATGCGTCCGGGACGAATATCGTAAACCGAAGCAAACATCGTTAACGGAGTCACTATTTTGACGTAAAATGTATCGCTAACCGAATTTATCGCTATCCGACGCCATCGTTAACCGAGGTATGACTGTACCTCTAACTCTCCATTTAATAACTCTCCTCTCTATTTTTAACTAACAAATCCATTCTTTCCCTAGGCTTTCTAAACTTATTAATCTCACTCCAAAATTTTTCTTATTTTCAACAAAATTTGTTGATAATATCTCACCCACTCTCTCATTTGCTCTCTTTTACATTGCTTCACCACTCTCTTAACTTTCTTTTTTTCTCCATATACTCTTCCCTCCTTGCATCACTTCTACTTTGTAAAACCTCTCATATGCTAATTTTTTCTCTCTTACTACTCACTTTACATCATCATTCCACTAATCGCTCTTCTTCCCTCCCGCACCCGCTTTCCTGTAACCACAAACTTCTACTGAACACTAACACTATATTCTTAAACTTGCCCCATACATCTTCTACCCCACTGCCTATACTCTCGCTAGCCCATCTGTCCTCCAACAGTTGTTTATATCTTACCCTAACTGCCTCCTCCTTTAGTTTATAAACCTTCACTTCTCTCTTACTTGCTGCCTCCATTTTCCTTGTATCCCATCTACCTTTTACTCTCACTGTAGCTACAACTAAAAAGTGATCTGATATATCTGTGGCCCTCTTTTAAACATGTACATCCTGAAGTCTACCCAACAGTCTTTTATCTACCAATACATAGTCCAACAAACTTCTGTCATTTCGCCCTACATCATATCTTGTATACTTATTTATCCTCTTTTACTTAAAATATGTGTTACCTATAAACAAACACCTTTCTATACAAAGTTCAATCAAATGCTCATCATTATCATTTACACCTGGCACCCCAAACTTACCAGAAGTTTGGAAAAAAAAAATTTGGGGGGCCTTAAAGATAGATTTACATGCACAAATAAATGAAATGAATGTGGCACTTACCCTTACTGAAGACTGATGTTGCTGGATGGAAGAGAGATAGGAGGGGAGAGGGTAGAGACCCTAATTTTTGGAAGGGGAATCCCCCTCCATAAGGACTCTAGGTACCAAGTCCTCATCTGGGGTCACTTCCCAGCTTGAGAGTCACTGCACACCTGTGGCACTAAATATCTCTCCAGAGAGCTCTGTGTTTGGCGGCTCTTTAAAATGTCCCTAAAATGGGACATGGAATTGTCATTGTAAAAGTAGCCAGCACGGATTGCAACATCTTTGTCAGGGTGATGTTCCTTCACAAATGATTGCACCCTACTCCACATTGCACAAATCTCCTTAATCTCTGAAGAAGGCACCTTACATCTCTCTTCCTCCACTGAAGCAATTTCCTCAGATCTGTTTTGTTGTTGTTGCAGCTCAAGCACTTGGAGCTCTTCAGTGGTTAGATCTTCATTGTGGTCCTCCACCAACTCTTCCACATCCTCTCCATTCATATCCAACCCCATGGAAGTCCCCAATTCCACAATATTTTCCACAACTTCCATAGGCTCCTCAGGGTCAGCTTCAAACCCTTCAAAATCCCTCTTTGGGACACAATCTGGCCACAACTTTCTCCAAGCAGAGTTCATCGTCCTGGAGGTCACTCCCTGCCAAGCTTTATCTATAAGGCCTATGCAATGGAAGATATCGAAATGATCCTTCCAGAACTCTTTTAGGGTCAATTTAGTGTCATTGGTCACATCAAAACACCTTTGAAACATTGCTTTGGTGTACAGTTTTTTGAAGTTTGCAATGACCTGCTGGTCCATGGGCTGGAGGAGAGGAGTGGTGTTAGGAGGCAAGAACTTCACTGTTACAAATTTGAAATCCTTAGACATTTGGTCGTCCAAGTCTTGAGGATGACCAGGAGCATTGTCCATTACCAGGAGGCACTTAAGTGGCAATTTATTCTCCAATAGATATTTCTTCACACTGGGGCCAAACACTTGATTAAACCATTCCAGGAAAATTTCCCTAGTGACCCATGCCTTAGCATTAGACTTCCAAAACACACACAATTTACTCTTGTCAACACTGTAGTTCCTGAACACTCTGGGATTTTCAGAGTGATACACCAGTAAAGGCTTCACTTTGAAATCCCCACTAGCGTTACCACACAACATGAGAGTTAGCCTGTCTTTCATAGGCTTGTGTCCTCGCATTGCCTTTTCCTCCTGCGTGATGTAGGTCCTCCTTGGCATTTTCTTCCAAAAGAGGCCTGTTTCATCACAATTAAACACTTGTTGGGGTTTAAAATTTTCAGCCTCTACATATTTTTTAAAGTCGCGCACAAATTTTTCAGCCCCATCTTTATCTGAACTGGCCCCCTCACCATGCCTTACAACAATGTGTATGCCAGTTCGCCTCTTAAATTTTTCGAACCAGCCTTTGCTGGCCTTAAATTCATCAACATCAACATCACTGGTTCCAGGCATTTTCTTGACAAGATCGGCATGCAACTGCCTTGCTTTTTCACGTATGATGGATTGCACAACACTATCACCCACTAGCAGTTTTTGGTTTATCCACAGCAACAACAATTTTTCCATATTTTCTATTGTTTGTGATCTCTGTTTCGTTATTGTATTCACCCCTTTCGCAACATTAGCTTCAGTGATTGCTTTTCTCTTATACACAATGGAACCGATGGTTGTTGGGGCTTTCTTGTATATCCTGGTGAGCTCGGCAATACATACACCACTATCATATTTTTCTATTATTTCTTTCTTAAGTTCTATGGTGTTCCTCACTTTCTTTACCAAAGAAGTGGCACTAGGAGCTTTCTTTGAGCCCATGGTAGCTTATTTAGTAGTCACACACAATAATCAAGGCCCAAAAACAATGAATTGTTAATAAATGTTTTGTATAAACTCCTGGGGTGATGTTCACTCAAGCGTAAACAATGCTAGACTGCGTGACAATGTGTGTGGGAGGTGCGTGGGTGGTGGCCTACGGCCTTTGTATGTGCGCGGCACTGGTGGACAGGTTCTGGACCGAGCACGAAAACGGAGGGAATCACACGAAAACAGAGGTCAATTTTCCACGAAAAAACTACACGAAAACTGAAATACACAAAAACAGACATACACGAAAAAGGAGGGATGACTGTATAGGAAAGTGGGTGCGGGAGGGAAGAAGAGCGATTGGTTGAATGAGGATGTAAAGAGAGTAGTAAGAGAGAAAAAGTTAGCATATGAGAGGTTTTTACAAAGTAGAAGTGATGTAAGGAGGGAGGAGTATATGGAAAGAAAAAGAGAGGTTAAGAAAGTGGTGAAACAATGTAAAAAGAGAACAAATGAGAGGATGGGTGAGATGTTATCAACAAATTTTGTTGAAAATAAGAAAAAGTTTTGGAGTGACATTAATAAGATGAGAAAGCCCAAGGAAAGAATGAATTTGTCAGTTAAAAATAGGAGAGGAGAGTTATTAAATGGAGAGTTAGAGGTATTGGGAAGATGGAGGGAATATTTTGAGGAATTGTTAAATGGTGAAGATAGGGAAGCTGTGATTTCGTGTATAGGGCAAGGAGGAATAACATTTTACAGGAGTGAGGAAGAACCAGTTGTGAGTGTGGGGGAAGTTCATGAGGCAGTGAGTAGAATGAAAGGGGGTAAAACAGCTGGGATTGATGGGATAAAGATAGAAATGTTAAAGGCAGGTGGGGATATAGTTTTAGAGTGGTTAGTGTTTTTATTTAATAAATGTATGGAAGAGGGTAAGGTACCTAGGGATTGGCAGAGAGCATGCATAGCTCCTTTGTATAAAGGCAAAGGAGACAAAAGAGAGTGTAAAAATTATAGGGGAATAAGTCTGTTGAGTATACCTGGTAAGGTGTATGGTAGAGTTATTATTGGAATTAGGAGTAAGATGGAGAGCAGGATAGCAGATGAACAAGGAGGCTTTAGGAAGGGTAGCGGGTGTGTAGACCAAGTGTTTGCAGTGAAACATATAGGCGAACAATATTTAGATAAGGGTAAAGACGTGTTTGTGGCATTTATGGATTTGGAAAAGGCATATGATAGGGTGGATAGGGGGGCAATGTGGCAGATGTTGCAAATGTATGGAATAGGATGTAGGTTATTGAAAGCGGTGAAAAGTTTTTATGAGGTTAGAGTATGTAGGCGAGAGGGAGATTATTTCCCAGTAAAAGTAGGCCTTAGAAAGGGATGTGTGATGTCACCGTGGTTGTTCAATATATATATATATATAGATGGAGTTGTAAGAGAAGTGAATGCTCAGGTGTTGGCAAGAGGTGTGGGGTTAAAAGATAAAGAATCTAACACAGTGGGAGTTGTCACAGTTGCTCTTTGCTGATGACACTGTGCTTTTGGGGGATTCTGAAGAGAAGTTGCAGAGGTTGGTGGATGAGTTTGGTAGGGTATGTAAAAGAAGGAAATTAAAAGTGAATATAGGATAGAGTAAGGTGATGAGGATAACAAAAAATTAGATAATGGAAGATAGGAGGGAGAGAGTATGGAGGAGGTGAATGTGTTCAAATATTTGGGAGTGGATGTGTCAGCAGATGGGTATATGAAGGATGAGGTGAATCATAGAATTAACGAGGGAAAAAAGGCAAGTGGTGCACTGAGGAGCTTGTGGAGACAGAGAACTTTATCCATGAAAGCAAAGAGGGGAATGTATGAGAGTATAGTTATACCAACACTCTTGTATGGGTGTGAGACATGGGTTGTGAATGTTGCAACAAGGAGAAGGCTGGAGACAGTGGAGATGTCATGTCTGAGGGCAATGTGTGGTGTGAATATTTTGCAGAGAAACCGTAGTTTTTAGATTAGGAGGAGGTGTGGGATTACCAAAACTATTATCCAGAGAGCTGAGGAGGGGTTATTGAGATGGTTTGGACATTCAGTGGACCCCCAGATTTCGCTACTAATCCGTTCCAGAGGGCTTAACTTAAACCGAAAATAACTTAATCCGAATCTATTTTCCCCATAAGAAAAAATGGAAATTCAATTAATCCGTTTCAGACACCCAAAAGTTTTAAAATAAATATTGTTTCCACATTAAATTACACAGAAAACAATGAGATATAAAGTACATATTGAAGAGTTGTTGATGTGTGGAAGACGGAAGGAGGGGAGAGGAAGGAGTACAGTGGTACCTCGGTTAACGATATTTTTTCGTTCCAGAATGCTGTTCAAGTGCCATTACCAAACAAATTTATCCCCATAAGAAAAAATGTAAAATAGACTAGTCCTTTTAGACCCCCAAAAATACACTTACAAAAGCATTTAAAAAAATAAACTTACATAAAAGGGCGAGTTTGGGGACCATCGTTAACCGAGGTACCACTGTAGTTGCTAGTGTTTGGAAAGGGAATCCCCTTCAATTAAGACTTCAGGTACCAAGTTCTTTTCCAGGGTTACTTCCCTTCTTTGTTTTTTAATGGCACTAGGACCAGCTTGAGAGTCACTGGACCCCTGTCGCTCAAAAAAGTGTTCCAGAGAGTTGTTTCTGGAATATGTTTGGAAATGTGCTGGCTACAAGGGTGTGTTTGGGGACAGGACAAGATAGTCCTTCATTATATAATAATAATAATAATTTATGACACTAATATCAACTCTACGGCTTATTTATCTGTCACAATTCATCTAATATGACATAATAAACAATATTAATAACATAGAAACAACATATACTCTCGAATGAATAAAATATATCATTACAAATGTGAGGACTGATGTTGTGTTGTTTGTTGTTGGGTGTATAAGGGCCACTGGTCATAAGCCGTACATATAGTGGTGGTGGTGGGCAGCAGCAGCTGACGGCAGTGTTGTCAGTCGCCCTATACCTCGAACAACAATGGAGGAGTTAAGATTCGTGTCGTCATTTTTCTAAAGATTATTGGCTTAACTTACTTGCTACACTGTTAGTGCTACATTTTATTGCTGGCTGGCACTATAGCCTTTATCAACTCCTGCTGTTTTAGTATCATAACATATCGTAGAATCACTGAATCACTTAAGAAGACACATTCTCCCCTCTCAGCCCTTTACCAAAGGGCTGGCACTAGGAGCTTTCTTTGGGCCCATGGTGGCTTATTTAGCAGTTGCAAGCACTAAAAACAATGGAATAATGACAAAATGTATGGTATGAATGCATGGGTGGCTGTCACTCGCTGGTAAACAATGGCACACTGACTCTGGATGGAGTGTTGGGCCGTCCTGGCCATGCGTACGCATCCAGGATGAATGGCTTATTCCGAGCGGATCATCGTACTATACTGAACCAATATTTTTACGGAAAAATGTATTGTTTACCGAATTTTGCGTAATCCGACGCCATCGTAATCCGGGGGTCCACTGTATAGAAGATGGAACAAAATAGAATGACTTCGAGAGTGTATAAATCTGTAGTGGAGGGAAGGCGGGGTAGGGGTCAGCCTAGAAAAGGTTGGAGGGAGGGGGAAACGGAGGTTTTGTGTGCGAGGGGCTTGGACTTCCAGCAAGCGTGCGTGAGCGTGTTAGATAGGAGTGAATGGAGACAAATGGTTTTTAGGACTTGACGTGCTGTTGGAGTGTAGGCAAGGTAACATTTATGAAGGGTTTCAGGGAAACTGGCAGGCTGGACTTGATTCCTGGAGATGGGAAGTACAGTTCCGGTATTCTGAAGGAGGGGTGTTAATGTTGCAGTTTTGTAGCTGTAGTGTAAGTATGCCTCTGGCAAGACAGTGATGGAGTGAATGATGATGAAAGTTTTTCTTTGTCAGGCCACCCTGCCTTGGTGGGAAACGGCGTATGTGTTAATAAAAATAATAAAAATAATCACGAAAACAGAGGTTCCACTGTATGTATACAAATGCTTGAACTAATATATACAGCCCTCGATAAAAATGAATATCCTCTGGGGCTCTTCATTGACCTACGAAAAGCATTTGATACAGTGGACCACAATCTCCTGCACCTAAAACTAAATCATTACGGCATCAGAGGGCATTCCCTTGATTACCTAAAATCTTATCTTAACTACAGACACCGGTGAGTACATATGCAAATGGAGTCAACTCCACTAACCAGCCTGTAGCTGTCGGAGTGCCCCAGGGTAGTGTCCTAGGCCTACTCCTCTTTCTCAATTACATCAATGATCCCCCCAATGCATCCCAACTCCTTAAACCAGTTCTATTTGCAGATGACAATACAGTGGTACCTCGACTTACGATATTAATCCGTCAGAGAGGGCATATCTTAAGACGAAACAATCGTTAGACGAATCAATTTTCCCCATAAGAAATAATGGAAATAAATTTAATCCGTCCAAGACTTCCAAAAGTAGTTAAATAAAATATTTTTTAGAACTTTTGGACATTAAATAATAAATAATTTAATAAAGAATATCTAAATACACATGCAAATATTGAACAATAACATGTCACTTACATTTATTGAAGAGTTGTTGATGTGTGGAGGACGGGAGGAGGGGAGAAGGTGGAGTAGTATGCTAGTGTTTGGAAGGGGAATCCCCTTCCATTAACACTGCAGGTACCAAGTTCTTTTCTGGGGTTACTGGCCTTTTTCTTTGAATGCTACACTCCCTGCATGAATGCTACACTCCCTGCATGAATGCTACACTCCCTGCATGAATGCTACACTCCCTGCATGAATGCTACACTCCCTGCATGCCTACTACACTCCCTGCATCCTTGCTACACTCCCTGCATCCTTGCTACACTCCCTGCATCCTTGCTACACTCCCTGCATCCTTGCTACACTCCCTGCATCCTTGCTACACTCCCTGCATCCTTGCTACACTCCCTGCATCCTTGCTACACTCCCTGCATCCTTGCTACACTCCCTGCATCCTTGCTACACTCCCTGCATCCTTGCTACACTCCCTGCATCCTTGCTACACTCCCTGCATCCTTGCTACACTCCCTGCATCCTTGCTATGCTCCCTGCATCCCTGCTACACTCCCTGCATCCTTGCTACACTCCCTGCATCCCTGCTACACTCCCTGCATCTTTGCTACACTCCCTGCATCTTTGCTACACTCCCTGCATGCCTGCTACACTCCCTGCATCCCTGCTACACTCTCTGCATCTTTGCTACACTCCCTGCATGCCTGCTACACTCCCTGCATGCCTGCTACACTCCCTGCATAAATGCTACACTCCCTGCATAAATGCTACACTCCCTGCATGAATGCTTCACTCCCTGCACATTCTTTACCACAGGCTTGGCACTAGGAGCTTTCTTGGGGCCCATGGTGGCTTATTTAGCAGTTGCAAGCACTAAAAACAGTGGAATAATGACAATATACTGGTATGAATGCGTGGGTGTGGGTGGGTGGTCGCTCTCACTTATAAACAATAGCACACTGACGCTCCCTGGAGTGCGCGCTCAGCTGGGCGCCAAGCGGACACGTCCGGTACGAATGTCGGTAGACGAATCAAACAACGTAAGTCGCATTCAAATTTCTTACGTTATAAATATCGGTTATCGAATATAACGTAAGATGATAGCATCGTAAGTCGAGGTACCACTGTACTTATGTCTACTCCCACTCAAACCCAGCTATACAGTGGACCCGAGTTTCGTATACCCCGGAAATCGTACAATTATGTAAGTATAATTTTGTAAGTGATTGTGGAAGTGTATTTTTGGGGGTCTGAAATAGACTAACCTACGTGACATTTTTCCTTAAGGGAGTAAATTCGTTCGGTAATGGCGCTTGAGCAGACTTCAGGAGTGAAGTTTTTACGAAACTCGGGGGTCCACTGTACTCAGAAACACTGTAAACAACGAGCTGCTAAAAATATATACTTGGATGATGACAAACAAACTCACTCTCAACATAGACAAAACATACTTCATGCTGTTTTTAAGCAGAGCCTTAAATATCCACCTTAATATATCGATAAATGTTTCCCTATTTCAGGACACACTGAGGGTAAATTTCTAGGTCTTCTCCTTGACTGTAATCTTAAATTTCATTCCCACATCCAACATATTTCCAAGAAAATTTCTAAATCAGTAGGCATCCTTTCCAAGATACAATATTATGTACCACAAACGACACTCCTTACCCTATACCACTCTTTAATAGTATATCCCTACCTCACCTATGGTATTTGTGCCTGGGGATCAACCACAGCCAACCACCTTAAACCTTTAATAACCCAACAAAAAGCTGCTGTGTGGATGATTACCAGCTCCTGTGCTAGACAGCACACCCCATCACTTTTCAAAATCCTGAACTTGCTAAATATATGAGACACACACTCATATTATTGTGCCTACTACATATACAGAACATTAAACTCCACTATAAATCCTCCACTTAAACTTCTCCTTGATAGTTACAGCAGAACGCACAGTCACAATACGTACAAGGCATAAGGCACTCTTCAACATGCCTCAGTGTCAGTCTCATACTATGCAAAAATGCTATGCACATAAAGGGTCCAAAGATCTGGAACTCACTATCTGAACCGGTAAAGGATCCTCTGACTACTTATAAATTTAGGACTTTGCTTAAAAACCATCTCATCTCTCAATAATAACCAAATCAACCAAAACAACTTCTAATCCATGAAATATTACTGCTTGAACCATTAATTGCAATACAGTGGACCCTCGGAAATCGAACACCTCGGCAATCGAACAAATCGGAAATAGAACACCTCGGCAATCGAACAAATCGGAAATAGAACAACAAATTTTATTTCGGTAATCGAACACTTTCCGCCAATCAAACAAGTGCGTACCAGACCTGTCCGCCCAGGCGCGGTTGGGTCCCTCGCCGAGCAAGCGTCGGGAGCCAGTCTAGCATTGTTTATACTTGAGTGACCATTACCCTGCACGCTCATCCAAACATTTCACAATTAATTAATTGTGCTTGGAGCTTGTTCATTAAGTGGTAGAGGCAGTGGTCGAGGCAGGCAGTGGTAGAGGCAGGCAGTGGTAGAAGCAGGCAGTGGTAGAGGCAGGTAGTGGTAGAGAGGGGCAGTGGTAGAGGCAGGCAGTGGTAGTGAGAGGCAGTGGTAGAGAGAGGCAGTGGTAGAGAGAGGCAGTGGTAGTGAGAGGAAGTGGTAGAGGCAGGCAGTGGTAGAGGCAGGCAGGGGAAGACACAGTGGTAGAGAGAGGCAGTGGTAGAGGCAGGCAGGGGAAGACACAGTGGTAGAGAGAGGCAGTGGTAGAGGCAGGCAGTGGTAGAAGGAGGCAGTGGTAGAGAGAGGCAGTGGTAGAGGCAGGCACTGGTAGAGGCAGGCAGTGGTAGAGGCAGGCAGGGGTAGAGGCAGGCAGGGGTAGAGGCAGGCAGGGGTAGAGGCAGGCAGGGGTAGAGGCAGGCAGGGGTAGAGGCAGGCAGGGGTAGAGGCAGGCAGGGGTAGAGGCAGGCATGGGTAGAGGCAGGCAGGGGAAGAGGCAGGCAGGGGAAGAGGCAGGCAGGGGAAGAGGCAGGCAGGGGTAGAGGCAGGCAGGGGTAGAGGCAGGCAGGGGTAGAGGCAGGCAGGGGTAGAGGCAGGCAGGGGTAGAGGCAGGCAGCGGTAGAGGCAGGCAGCAGTAGAGGCAGTCTTAATGTAGAGTGAGAGGTGAATAAACAAGAGAGAATGAGTGTGTAGAAGGTTAGCGAGTTTTGAAAACAAACCAGTTGTTGATGCTGTTGCTGTTACCAGCCTGGACGCGAATGAATTCTGTTCACTCCATGAAGCTGACTGGAAAAACATCTCATATTTATGTTAATTTATATGTTTATATGTTATGTAGCGTGTTTATTATATAATTTTGAAAAATATCATAAATGGATTAAGCCAACTGTCTATATTAACGTTTTATATCCCTCAGAGTGATTATTATTGTGCTATTAATTATCATTTTTAATGCGCCTCAGAGTGATTATTATTGTGTTATTATTTTTTTTTTTCAACAAGTCGGCCGTCTCCCACCGAGGCAGGGTGACCCAAAAAGAAAGAAAATCCCCAAAAAGAAAATACTTTCATCATCATTCAACACTTTCACCACACTCATACATAATCACTGTCTTTGCAGAGGAGCTCAGATACGACAGCTGAGAAAAGTCCCTCCCAGCTGTCACTATCTCAGACCCCTCCTTTAAAGTGCAGGCATTGTACTTCCCATTTCCAAGACTCAAGTCCAACTAAATCAATTAACTGGTTTCCCTGAATCCCTTCACAAAATGTTACCCTGCTCACACTCCAACAGATCGTCATGTCCCAAAAACCATTCGTCTCCATTCACTCCTATCTAACAAGCTCACACATGCTTGCTGGAAGTCCAAGCTCCTCGCCCACAAAACCTCCTTTACCCCTTCCCTCCAACATCTTCAAGGCTAATGACACACACTTAGTGATTTTAATGTGTTCCTGCATGCCAGCACAGGTGCAAGTTGTGGAGTTTAAAGCAGTTAAGTTCAGTGACAAAGTGTAGCATTAAGAGTGTAGCGATTAAGCGATAGAAAAAGGACGAAACAAAATAAACTCCTCACAGCATAAGCCACTCTGCCTATCTTCTGCAAGGTACAGTGGTACCTCGAGTTACGATATTTTTTCGTTCGAGAATGCTGTTCAAGTGCCATTACCAAACGAATTTATCCCCATAAGGAATAATGTAAAATAGACTAGTCCTTTTACACCCCCAAAAATATACCTACAAAAGCATTTAAAAAAATAAACTTACATAAAAGGGCGATTTTGGGGACCATCGTAACTCGAGGTACCACTGTATGTAAATGGTGTATTACACCTGTTCATTTGTACATTATGGTTTTCTTATGAAAAGTGATCTAATGCAGTTAGCATTACAAACTCCGTTTTCTCTTATACTAACACGTCTGAAGGAGGAAAGAATGGAAAGATATTTTCATAGCTGGAGCAAGAATGCCCGCCAGCACCGTCCTCCCCCGCCACCACATTCGTAATGACATACATATTTTATTCATTCTAGAGTGTATATCAGGTTTTTATGTTATTTATATTGTTTATTATGTCATATTAGATGAATTGTGATAGATAAATAAGCCGTAGAGTTGATAATAGCATCATATTGCAGTACTATTTTGTCATGCCTCCTGACAGCAGGAACGAATTAATTGTATTTCCATTATTTCTTATGGGAAATATTGATTCGATTTTCGAACATTTTGAATTAAGAACAAGCTCCTGGAACAGATTACGTTCGATTTCCGAGTGTCCACTGTATTGTTCTTATTATGTGCAACTTCAAGATTATTCTTCTTATAAACCTCCACCTTGACTACCTCGCATTAGCATTAAGATTAAATAAGATTTTAATAAAGGTAACCACTATTATCTTGTCTAGTTTTAAGTAGTTACTATGCACTAGGATTAGTCTGCCCGAAATGCCCCGGCATGATAGTGGCTTTCTTTGTACATAGCAAACCAAAATTGTAATTACACATTGTAACCTTCACGGAGAAATAAATTTTTGTCTTTATCTTTATCTTATCTAATGTTAATATTAACTACATTTAGTGATTTATTAAAGAGACAGCATCTCTTAAACACAATGAACCCCTCCTTCCCCCACAATTTTAAAAGGGAGATGTTGATTTAGGAAAAAAAAAAATCTGGTTAACAGGAGAAGAGACAATGTTTATAAAATTGGGGGCAAAGCCAAGATGAGAGAATAACTTGAAAAGAATGGAAATTTCAGAGTTGAGAAATAGAGAATCACAGATGCAGAGGAAGAAAGAAACTAGAACAATTCTTTTAACAGATGTACACATTAGGAAAAAGTAGGAAATTTTCATTCTTCACAATATATTCTCTCCTCTTGGCTATCCTCTCAGTTTCATAAACTGCCTACTACATTCTTATTCTAAATGGACTTTCTTTTCTCTTGAACTCACCTCTACGTAAACTACTGTACTTTGCCTCTCCCCTATAATACAGTATTTTGAGTATACAAAAACTTTAAAACACTTTCCTTCCTCTGACATTAAATATGAATTTGTCAAATTAATTCACTTCATAGCAATCTTGATTACATTTTGCCTGATACCAACACTTTTGGTGTCTATCCCATTTCCTGATCCTCTTGCCCTCCCCAATACATTGGTGAAACTGTTTGCTTCCATTCTGACTGACAAAGACAACACAAAAAGAAGTGTTTGTCTTGTTGACAATAATGACACTTTTCTACCATGTTAAAGACTACATAATCATCCTGTATGCTGGTCCTCTGCCAAAACAATTTCACTCTCTTCTAGCCTTCACAGATGCTATCTTATCTTATAAACAAAATTCTTAACATGACTGCTAGTCCTGGTTTTGTTTCTGTTGATGCTTGTCTGCTCCAGTACATTACAGATGCAATAAAATACATTGTGAAATGCTCTTATCTTCAGAACACATGTGACTTGACCTGATCTTGACTAGTTCCTCAACTTTTCTCTTAAACTGTCTTCCTACTTTCTCTTCACTTGACCTGTCTTTAGGTATTCTCTTCACATGAACTGTCTTCTGTTTTTCCTCACCCCTTTACCTGACCTGTTTTCTAGTTTCCTTCCCTTTCTCTTTTAGCCCTCACTTGATAATGGTGCAGGATGGATCAAAATATTGTCTGAAGTTTCCTCTCCAAACTGTGAGTTAATTATGAATTGAGTCATACAGTTCTTTTAGGATTTCACTCATTTGTTTATAGTCATCTGTGTACATTAAAATCCCATATGCAGCATATAATGAATAAAATCATGAATATCTGCACTCCGTGCAATGCTGTAGGATTAAATAGACTTCACTCAAGGTACATATGTTACTTAAACTATAAGAAACTGTAGGATTAAATAGACTTCCCTTAAAGTACATATGTTACTTAAACTAAAAGAAACTGAAGCTTAAAGATTTATGTATAATATCCTTGCTGGAGGCTCACTACATACAAACAAAAAAAAAAAAGTGGAGGATCATTAAAAAATTTTTACTGGTTCCCAGTAAAATGCTTTTGAACTGATGGGTATGACTGCATCAATTTTATTACCGTTGCATTTTGGTGAAATGCATGCTCAGCTGAGATTTAAATACAGTGGACCCTCAGTTTTCGTTCACCTCCAAACTCGAACAATTATGTAAGTGTATTTTCATAAGTGCTTTTGTAAGTGTATTTTAGGGGGTCTGAAATGACTAATCTAATTTACATTTGTCCTTATGGGAACAAATTCGTTCGGTAACGGCACTCAAACAGCATTCTGGAAAGAATTTTTAACGAAAACCAAGGGTCCAACCTCTGGTTATCGGCTATAATTCATTCCAGAATGCTGTTCGAGTGCCGTTACCGAACGAATTTGTTCCCATAAGGAATATTGTAAATTAGATTAGTCTGTTTAGACCCCCAAAAATATACGTACTTACAAAAGCACTTACAAAAATACACTTACATAATTGTTCGAGTTGGGAGCAGTACGAAATCCAGGGGTCCACTATAATGTAAATTAAGCTGTTTATTCTTGTCTACTGTATTGTAGCGAGTCAGTTTCCTACCCAATTTCAACAGATTCATATACATACAGTACTGTGTATCACTAAATTACTTCATGTATCCTTAGCTTAAAATTATGTCATATAATGCACTAATCAAAAACCCCTTTCACATGTACAGTAGACCGTCATTTAGCACAAGATTATGTTACACGTTATGGGTATTGCACGATTGAAGAATTGCGGCACATTATTATCTAACACGATGTAAAAATGATATTACACGGTTCGTGGGAGGGGAAAAATTTTTGAGCGCACGGTAGCCCGCGGTGGGTTAAACCATTGAGTCAGTGGGGGTCCTACTGAGGGTGGCTATGAGCCACATCAAGTGTTTAATGCTGACGAGACAAGTGTTTTCTGGAAGAAAATGCCAACACGAACTTATATCAGTCAGCAAGAGAAAAGTGCACCAGGCTTCAAGACAGCAAAGGATTGCTTCACCTTGCTCCTTTGCAGTAATGCATCAGGTGATTTCAAGTGTAAGCCCATGGTTATTTACTGCCTAAGAATCCTCATGCTTTGAGGAAAAGGGAATTTGTTTTATCTTCCCACAAACTGTAAGTAAGTTTATTCAGATACACGGGGCCAGGAGCTGAGTCTCGACCCCTGCAACCACAATTAGGTGAGTACAGTTACATTGATTATCATACATAGCAGCATATGTGTAGAGAACCTAGGATAACCAAAATAAGTCAGACAGAATCGAAATAAGTCTCTGACTTTTTTGGGTTATCCTAGGTTCTCTACACATATGCTGCTATGTATGATAATCTTTGTAACTGCATCTGTGTATACCTGAATAAACTTACTTACAGTTTGCGGGAAGGAAAAACAAATTCCTATTTCCTCAAGAGACCACCTTGTTGTTGTTCAGCGGGGGGGACACCAGCCCCCGACCCCACCATCCAAACATTCGTATTTCATACGCGTCAAAAAGAGTCCTCTGCTACAAGCCAGCTGTGTTTGTGAAGAATAAGAGAGAGTGAATTGTGTTTTGATCTTTAAATTACTATATCTTGTATCTGCCAAACAATCATGACACCAGTAGGCATACCAGTGTTGCTCAAAGTGGCAAGAAAAGGTATAAGCATTTAAGTCTTAGAATTAACGAAGAAAACAAAGATATTAGACAAGACATAACCGCTGACCGTAATGAAGTGTTACTTTGTACACATAAAAAGATGTAAACATAAGTTTGTGTGACTGACTGACTTACTGAATGACTTGACTGACTTACTGAATGACTTGACTGACTTACTGAATGACTTGACTGACTTACTGAATGACTTGACTGACTTACTGAATGACTTGACTGACTTACTGAATGACTTGACTGACTTACTGAATGACTTGACTGACTTACTGAATGACTTGACTGACTTACTGAATGACTTGACTGACTTACTGAATGACTTGACTGACTTACTGAATGACTTGTCTGACTTACTGAATGACTTGACTGACTTACTGAATGACTTGACTGACTTACTGAATGACTTGACTGACTTACTGAATGACTTGACTGACTTACTGAATGACTTGACTGACTTACTGAATGACTTAAAGTTAGACCCTCAGTACGACTTCAGTTCCAGAACCTCTACTATCCACCTCAGCCCAGTAGGGCCACAGCATAACTCTCCACTCTCTTCACAGTCATCCACAAACACCAGCACCCACAATTTAAGGTAAATACTATTATTTCTGTTACATTTGTAGTCTTAAGCAGTAAAAATAAAAACAACCTAATACATCACGATAATGAACTACAATTACATATTCACTTTTAGATCAGGTAGTCCAGGTCTAAAAAAAACTTGTTTGGCTTTTTGGGGACTCCCAGGAACGTAACCCTATTTTTCCCATAAGTTCTTTTAATTATCTAACACGAAATTATCTAACACGATGTTTTCAGGAACGTAACTACCGTGCTAAATGACGATCTACTGTACCACTAAACATCTTATATGACTGAGGCATGACCAACCTTTTGCCCCTGAAAACCAAGTGACGGTGGAGTATTTTCGTCCTCATCACGTCGGGACTTTAGGTCAATGACCGGCGGTAATTTGGTGCCAGCCACTCGTCGAGTCTGGTCACGCTTTGGCTATTTGGGCAAGATGAAATATCAGCAAAACAAAATTAAAAGCAATAAAAATAACGAATCTACAAATATGATTTCTATATATTTTATAAAAGTGTACATCACAACTTGAGCATTTTACTCTAAAGTAAAAGAAAAGTCCTATCATAAAACTTTGAGTGATTCTGAATATAAAATCTGTATAATTTCATACATACTGTTGTGATGGTAGCCTTTTTAAATGCAAGCTGATTATGCATAAGTTTGATGCCTGATGCCCATCCTGAAGCACCTGAAGCTTTGTCTGTGTCAATGTCATCATACAGCGACATGTCTCGACTGCAAAAGCAAGGCACAGCAGATGTATTTTCATATATTTCAATACATATTGAATGATTGATTGGGCACTAATCACTAAAACTTTATCTATCCTAATAATTTGTCTAAAAATATTCATTACTATTACACATGTCTCTACTTAGGTTGACCCCACATATTGTTCCTACAGAGCCAAGTCTTGTGGTGTGATTATTGGCTTTTTTGCTGTTGAGAGGTGAGAGCTGGACCACATTCTGCTAAGTATTTTTCTCTCCTGAAACATACAAGAAAGGCAATGCTTCAGCATAGAGTAAAGTGTTACCAATATTATTATGTGGGTTGCTACTGTCTCTTGCATCTCTCCTTTCCTTTTCTGAGCAGAATATATTTATTAATAAAGCTTGTCCTCACAGTATAACACTGTACTACAGTAAAATGGGGGAGACACTGCTTATAACCCTTTCACTGTCTCTCACACAGGTCTATGTTATTGATGCCAGCATCACTTAAGTAGATTTATGCATGAATTTTAGCAGCCTCAAATTTGGTGGGAAAGGCCTGCTAGTCCTAGCCATGACGGAACAGGTGTGAGCAGTTAGTGTGTACAATATAAAAAAAATTGGGGCTGTCACAGCTCAGAGGCAAGGATTTCACTCCCAGGTGAATTCAACAGTGACAGCTCAAACAATGAGGATATTAGATCCATGGATGAATATGGGTTCAAATGCTTACTGACCGAAAGTGACACTTGGGATGTCGAGAATAGTGCCAAAAACCCCAGTAATCCACAGCCATCAACCTCTGGACTCAGTGCATCCAGAACATGTACATGCCATAAGCAAAGGCTAATATTCTTCAGTGGTTTGGGCACAGATGTGAGTAGCAATGATAATAGTAATGTGGACTTTGATTTCCTAGCACTCAATGATCTAGTCTAGTGATACTGATGGCAATCATTCACCTGTGAAGTGTCAATTTATTTGGCAAAATATGTCATCTGGTTGTGTCCCTATTGCTATCCCCAAGGGACTCGGCACATCACAGCCCCAACACCGCCAACAGATAGTGACAGCGAAGAAGGATGCTTCCACTGGCATGGGTAGTGGGCCATGGGCCATGCCAGCAACACATGCAGCAGTGGTTGGTAGGAAAAAGGTGGGTGGCACCAGTACCAGCCCTGGCAGGGAGCTATGCCCCATACTCCACACCTCAACGACCCCAAGCCGTGTCCACAATCCACACAACCACCACTATTACCACCACCACAAATATCCAGCAACCACCAGACCACATTTGCAATTAGCAGGAAGTACATTTGATGCCCAATCCTCATCAAATTGATGACACAGAGAAATGCAGCCAAACTGTAGCCTCAGGAATGATGCCACTGAACTTGAATTCTTTGAACTCTTATTTTGCTGAACCCCTCATGCAAATGATAATTAGGGAAACCAAACAGATATTACAAGCATACAATGGCAAACATGTTGGTTTCACCACTATCACAGCTGCACAAGTGAAAAGACAACTCAGGCTGAGATGTATCTCTTCTTTGCCACAATTATGTTTATGCCATATGTGTATAAGCACAATATTGCATCATACTGGTCAACTGACCAGTATGATGAGATGTGACAGTAATAACATGTTATACAAGATTAGGAGTGTTTTTATGTATCTCAAACAGATGCTCAGTGAATATTTTTATCCTTTCCAGAACCTTGTCATCGACGAGTCTTTCATCCTGTTCAAAGGTAGACTGTCATTCAAGCAGTATAAACCAAGCAAACGGAATGCTTTGGTATCAAGCTGTTCATGTTGTGTGATTATGAAAGTCATCTGGTACTGGATCTCACTGTCAACACAGGAAGCAAAATACTGAGATACTAAGAAGTTATTGAGAATCTCTGGTGATGTACTGAGAAAAATGATGGAACCATATCTCAGTAAGGGCCATACATCATACACTGATAACTGGTACACAAGACCCTTACTCAGTGATTTCCTGTGGGTGAACATGACAGATGTGTGGTACAATGTGTGGAACATGAAAACATATACTACTCAAGATCAATGCGGGCACTGGTACTGATGAGGTGCAGGTGTTTCATGCCAGTGTAATGAGCAACACTAAGTGTAACCAGCTACACTGGGTGTAACCAGCTACACTGGGTGTAACCAGCTACACTGGGTGTAACCAGCAACACTGGGTGTAACCAGCAACACTGGGTGTAACCAGCAACACTGAGTGTAACCAGCAACACTGAGTGTAACCAGCAACACTGAGTGTAACCAGCAACACTGAGTGTAACCAGCAACACTGGGTGTAACCAGCAACACTGGGTGTAACCAGCAACACTGGGTAACCAGCACACTGGGTAACCAGCACACTGGGTGAACCAGCTACACTGGGTGTAACCAGCTACACTGGGTGTAACCAGCTACACTGGGTGTAACCAGCTACACTGGTGTAACCAGCTACACTGGGTAACCAGCTACACTGGGTGAACCAGCTACACTGGGTAACCAGCACACTGGGTGTAACCAGCTACACTGGGTGTAACCAGCTACACTGGGTGTAACCAGCTACACTGGGTGTAACCAGCTACACTGGGTGTAACCAGCTACACTGGGTGTAACCAGCTACACTGGGTGTAACCAGCTACACTGGGTGTAACCAGCTACACTGGGTGTAACCAGCTACACTGGGTGTAACCAGCTACACTGGGTGTAACCAGCTACACTGGGTGTAACCAGCTACACTTGTTTTAAACAACTGAATTTAAAGGCCATCATGCCATTTCAGTGGCATGATGTGATGTGGCATTTTTGACATGGATCCATCAGCACGAAATGAAACACAGGAAAAGTGAGTAAAGACGCAAGTGAACTTATTGAGACCACCTGCTGTCAAGGATTACACCACCAATGTGTGTTTGGTGGACAAATGTGACATGCATATTGAGTTTGTTGATTGTCCAGAAGAGTTACAAGTGATACATGAAACTTTTCTTTCATTCTGTTGACACTGCAGTGAGTGCATACAATATGTACCAGATCAAGACTGGCAACAAACTGCCATATGCTCACTTCAGTTTGTGTCATCAGACAAATAATACAGAAATACCAGGTCACAACACATGCACCATCATACTGATCACCAAGTACCTTCTTGTTTGAAGTATGGTGATTACTTTCTAACAACACTTCCTGCTAATGAAAAGAAAAAATGGGCTCAGATGTTATGTAGATATACATACACAACAAGGTACAGTGGTACCTCGAGTTACGATGGTCCCCAAAATCGCCCTTTTATGTAAGTTTATTTTTTTAAATGCTTTTGTAAGTATATTTTTGGGGGTGTAAAAGGACTAGTCTATTTTACATTATTCCTTATGGGGATAAATTCGTTTGGTAATGGCACTTGAACAGCATTCTCGAACGAAAAAATATCGTAACTCGAGGTACCACTGTACTCAGTAAAGTCCAATGACACCACTGTATAGGAAGCCATATTTCAGGGGCTTCCACAGTTGCAACAGTTCTAGGAACATAACCAGTGCCTGTATATATGTGTACATATGTGTGTTTATGGTGTTGTGTATCATTCTTTTGTAAACAATATACTGATGAGACTGTTAGTGCAGGTACTGTGTTGTATGCTAGCCATACATACATTGTGCACAGTTTGGGTGTCATAGGACACAACAATTATTGAAAAAATGTAAAAAAATAGAAAAAAAATGTAAAAAATAAAAAATGAGGAACAGATGACAATTGCCAATGTTGCCATCAGTGAGTCAACAACCTTCAACTTAATGCCTCCATATCTCAGTAAGTACTGATGGGAAAAATCATAAGTAGGTCTCATTACAACCACAAAAATAAGCTCTTTATTTTAGAAGATTTTTTAAAATCCTGACACTGGACTTTTATATTCGGGGGTTGAGACAGTGAAAGGGTTAATATGTACAAATAAGACCTGTGTCTTCTAGCACCCAGAAGATAACTTGCAGTTAGCTATAGCACACAGTACTGAGACATACTAGAAGGAATAAACAGGTCTGGAAACAAGTACATATAATAATGCATTCCATAAATAAGAGACAGTGATAACATGAACATACTGAATTCAGAAAAGATTAATCAATACAGCTAAATATTCTATTGCTATCAAAATATGCAAAAGTCTCTGAAGGTCTACATTAATTATTTTATAGAACTCTTCACCTCCATAAATGCAGCATGCACAATTTTCTTTAAATAAATGTTACTACACAAATACAATAGAGTAAATCAAGCATTAATGTAAACAACATTCATCTACAGATCTTACCTGATCTTCACCAGTCAAAGGTTATATTAAATAACAAAGCATTACATAGAACATACTCTACACATTACCACTGCTGTAAATGTAACCTAGTACAACTCAATGAAAAAAACACTCATGTTTGCTTACTTAACACAATCATATTTAAAATAATCTAGTTTACTATAAAAGTCTGTCAAACAATTATACATATTGAACTTGACATAGAGATTACTCTATGGAAAATTATGTGATTATACTTTTAATTTTGTTTTACACCTCAGTGGCACTGTTATGTTTTCCATGTTTTTAGGTTAGGACACAACACTGCTGTATATCCCAATTTGGTCATAGCATACTTTACCTGAAGGTACCCTAAACGATTTCGGGGTCACCGACCCATCAGCCTTGTACCAGACCAGGGCGGATGGTGTGGCTACAGGCAGTCTGATCGGCATAGATGATCAGAAACTGCTCAAGGAACTTACCAAATTCCCTCTTGAAGACAGCTAAAGATCTGTTCATAAATCCTCATATGTATGAAGGGAGGGTCTTAAAGTCTTTGTCCCTAACCCATTTACACTTACTGATTTATCTCAGAGTACACATTAATCGCACCAGAGCTTTTCACTAGAGGTGCAATATTTTGTACAGTCTGCCAAGCCTCTTCCTCTTTGCTCTAAATTATGGTATGATACACAGTTTACCCTTGAGAAATGTGTAGGTTATGTTCCTGAAAATTGGCACTATATTCAAATTAGTGTTAACCAAAGTGAAGAACATATGGGTAAAATAGGATTATATACCTCTGAAATAATACAAAAAAGCAAACATATTTCTTGAGAAAAGCCTAAAAAGTTTAAACAAAAAACTTTTCCTTACCTTAAATTCTTTCTGATGTTGCTTAATGATATGCATGTGTGTGTGGAGAGGATTAATGTGGCCCTGTACAATACCTGAACCTCTTGTCCCTGTTCACCTAGCAGTAAGTAGGTACAAGGGTGTTAGATGACAGTTGTGGGGTTGCATGTTTGGGCAGAGGAATCAAAGAACCTCAATGGAAATAAACCAGTATGATGAGAGTGACCTTGTTGAGGTATCTTGGGTTACTAACTCTCTGGGTATATAATCAGAATAAAAATTATCACCACCACCATCACCAACCATCACATGTCCTCAACATGGATGAGGACAGGTAAATAAGCCAAAGGAGAGGGTTAATGTGCCCCTATACATTGCCTGCACAGTCACCTAATATACAACCACTGGACTGAAAAAAGCAGGTTACTAACCTAGGTAAATGAATATTCCATCCAGAGAAAATGGGCAAGACTTAATACAGTACAAGATGTAGTGATCCTAAAACCGATATGGAAAACGTAAGGAAATTAAAACTATATCGGAGTATAAAACAAATTCCAACCACACAATAGAACAAAAAATTAATGTAAAAGACCTGGGAGTGATAATGTCAGAGGATCTCACCTTCAAAGACCACAACATTGTATTAATCGCATCTGCTAGAAAAATGACAGAATGGATAATGAGAACCTTCTAAACTAGGGATGCCAAGCCCATGATGACACTCTTCAGGTCGCTTGTTCTATCTAGGCTGGAATAGTGCTGCACACTAACAGCACCTTTCAAGGCAGGTGAAATTGCTGACCTAGAAAATGTACAGAGAACCTTCACATCACACATAACTGCAATTAAACACCTCAATTACTGGGAATGCTTGAAGTTCCTTAACCTATACTCCCTAGAATGCAAGCGGGAGAGATACATGATTATATACACATGATTATATACACATGATTATACACACATGATAAGAGACAACACAATAAGTGTGAAGGGTCCAAGACTGTTCAACTGCCTCCCAGCATACATAAGGAGGATTACTAATAGACCCCTGGCTGTCTTCAAGAAGGCACTGGACAGGCACCTAAAGTCAGTACCTAACCAGTCGGGCTGTGGTTCGTAAGTCGGGTTGCGTGCAGCCAACAGTAACAGCTTGGTTGATCAGGCCCTGATCCACCATGAGGCCTGGTCACAGACCAGGCCGCGGGGACATTGAGACCCCCAAAACCCTCTCCAGCTATACACAAAAACAAACAATACCCTCACAGTCAAGATCATGCTGTACATTCACTATACAATATTTTCATTGACAGTAGGCTTTAAAGTGAAAATAAATAATTTTATTTTGCTTTCAATTCGTTTCTCTTCCTGCTTGTTGCTACAGAAGTGTGTGATTGTTAGTGTGGCCTTACCAGGACACAAACTTGCCAGTGAAATTTCTGGTGACAGTGTAATTAGCTGATACTCTCATACCTTCGTAACACAATTTTCCTATAAGCTAAAATGTGGCATGAGAGAACTTTATCTTACTTTGTTTCTTATTCTTCATGCTTGTTGACATAACAGTGTGAGTGGAGATGGTTTATGTGGCCCTAGTGGTTAATATCCAGAGATATTACAAATCAATTGAAGCAGCATGGGTGGGCTGACAAGGGGTGATATGAGTCTTCCTCTATAAACACTGGTATCACCCATTGACACAGATGCAAAAATTTTCTACCGCTCACCAACTGCAAGCCCACTAGCAGTTACCATAAATAACAAAAAGGCATAATACCGTGACTGGAACAATACACACACAACCCGCACATATAAAAGAGAGGAGCTTACGACGACGTTTCGGCCCGACTTGGACCATTTACAAAGTCACACTAACACACAAAGACGGGGGAAGTGGTATTTATAGGCAGGCAGACAGGGAAGGGTACCAGAGAGTGGGGTAATAATGGAGTAAGTAGTGGAAGTGGTAGTAGTAGTAATAGTAGTAGTGGAGACAGTCATATTCTAGAGGAGCACTGCAATGAGGCTAGCGGCCCGCAAGGGTGGGACGAGAACACAGAGGGAGGAAAGGCGAATAAAATAAAGGACAAATACCAGGCAAAAGAAAAGAAAGAAAGGAAAACCCATAGGAGAAAAAAAGGAGAAGAGGGAAGAGATGAAAGGGGAAGGAATCAGGTTAAGTCACGGGTGTTCTGAAGTTTAGAGCATTTAACAATGTAATGAGAGAGGAAAGCATCAACAGAGACAAAGCCAGGGCTAAGATTCATACAGGGAAAGTTGTGTATAAGGGAGGATTCAACCAGGTGGCGACTATGAAAGTTAGACGTAGGGTAGACAGTTTTAGCAGAAGACCAATCAATAGGATGACTGTGATCTCTGACATGACAGAAAAGAGCATTATTAGTGTCGGCAAGCCTAACACTATTTTTGTGCTCCCTGAGTCTGTCAGAAAGAGATCGGCCAGTTTCTCCGAAGTACTGAAGAGGACAGGAGGAGCAAGAAATAGAGTAGACACCAGGAGAATCTGTGGAGGGAGGGGAGGTATGAACTAGATTAGTGCGAAGAGTGTTAGTCTGACGAAAGGTAAGTTTGATGTCTAAGGAACGGAGAGAGTTGCTGAGATTAGAGAGACCAGAGATGTAGGGAAGGCAGAGGACTGGAGAGTTCTCAGGAGTAGAGGGTTTAGGAGAGAAGAAAGTCCGTTTGGCACGAGAGAAAGCAGAGTCTATGAAATGGGAAGGGTAGCCCAGGCGGGAAAATGAATTATGAAGAGTGGAAATTTCTGCTTCAAGAAACTGAGGATCACAGATACGGAGAGCACGGAGAAAGAGGGAGATAAGAACACTCTTCTTGACAGAGGAGGCATGATAAGAGAAGTAATGAATGTACATGCCACTGTGCATAGGCTTGCGGTACACGGAGAAGGCAAAACCTGTAACTGAGCGGTGGACAGTCTCTCCGCCCAGCAACACCACTCTAGCTCTCCTCACTCATGGTTCCCACGTGGCTATAAAGTCCTCCCTCGTGACCAACACCTGTCATTGGACTGATGCCAATACACCAAAGAGCACAAAACTCAGTTTCCTTTGGCCTTGCTCTTTTGTTCTGTTATTACACTATCATGCTGGGTTCCCTGCCTCCTGGAACTCTTCACCACATACTACATGCATCAAACAACACCCTGAGCTTCAACAGAAAGTTGCCCTCACATACTATTCATATTCAGTTGCTTCATTACAGCTACATTCAGCCATTCTCATTGTATAATTTTTAATTAGTATTCAATTTTTCTATAGCAGTGTAACCGAAACTTGTCCTCCATGAACATTTTGTTTTCTATTTTAAGTAGACCAAAGGTATATAATACAGTGGACCCCCGAGTTTCGACCACCTCAAAACTCGAACAATTATGTAAGTGTAATATTGTATATGCTTTTGTAAGTGTATTTTTGGGGGTCTGAAACGGACTAACCTACTTTACATTATTCCTTAAGGGAACAAATTCATTCAGTAATGGCAATTGAACAGAATCTGGAACGAATTATGTCCGAAACTCAGGGGTCCACTGTACTGGAAAGTTGATGAATATGATACATGAGCAACACCTGCATATTTTTATTGATTAGCTTGATAAATTTATTACAAACATGAGAACCGAGCCTATCACAGTGGAATCATCAAAAGGAGAGATATGATGCAGCAGTCATACACTTGGTCGCATGTGGGTAGGGCCTACTAGTGAAAGAAGGTCTGTACAGTAATAAAAGAGTGGAATAGACTGCCTGCACATGTCAAAGCCTATCATAGCATGAGCCAGTTCTAGAAAAGAGCCAAAATGTACCTTACGAATAAGGATACAGAAAGGGAGGAGAGTGATTTTATAATCTGATCCTATCTTTAATGTCAATTAATTTTACGTCTCCCAATATATCTTCTTTTACTGTAATGGCTTTTACATAGTTAAGATACTTACTTGTTTTAAACTTTTAAATAAATAATACTTATCACAAGAACCCCAATGGAAATACCTGGAGTTTACCTGGACAGAGTTCTGGGGGTCAACATCCCCGTGGCCTGGTCTGTGACCAGGCCTCATGGTTGATCAGGGCCTGATCAACCAGGCTGTTACTGCTGGCCGCACGCAGTCCAACGTACGAACCACAGCCTGACTGGTCAGGTACCAACTTTAGGTGCAAGTCCAGTGCCTGCTTGAAGACAGCCAGGGGTCTATTGGTAATCCCCCTTATGTATGCTGGGAGGCAGTTGAACAGTCATGGGCACTTTGACACTTATTGTGTAGTCTCTTAACGTGCTAGTGGCACCCCTGCTTTTCATTGGGGGGATGTTGCATCGTCTGCTGAGTCTTTTGCTTTCATAGGGAGTGACTCTAGTGTGCAAGTTTGGTACTAATCCCTCTAGGATTTTCCAAGTGTATATAATAATGTTTCTCTCCCACCTGCGTTCTAGGGAGTACAGGTTGAGGAGCTTCAAGCGTTCCCAGTAATTGAGGTGGTTTATCGCAGTTATGCGTGATTTTTTTTGGGTTATCCTATGTTCTCTACACATATGCTGCTATGTATGATAAACTATGTAACTATAAATTAGACACATATGCAACATTTGGGTATCTTTATTGAGGAAACGTTTTGCCACACAGTGGCTTCATCAGTCCAATACAAAGTAGAAAGGTGTAAGGAGAGTAGGAGTTTTGAGGTTATCAGTCCCTCGGCCTGGAGTCGATGTGTTCAGTCCATCAATCTTGTAGAAAGTCAGCATATGTCCGTAGAGGTGGCTTATATACTGTAGTCAGGTGAGGTGAAGCAGCAGGAGGCGGGGTCATAGTGGTACCATCCACTAGTCGAAGTAGGTCTTCGTCCAAAGGTTGGGACTGATAACCTCAAAACTCCTACTCTCCTTACACCTTTCTACTTTGTATTGACTGATGAAGCCACTGTGTGGAAACGTTTCCTCAATAAAGATACCCAAATGTTGCATATGTGTCTAATTTATAACTTGTCGGTTCTCTGAACCATTCATCTACACCCTGTCTGACACAGCAACATCTTGGGATCTTAATACAAACGAATTCTTCAACACTTGTCCAACCTTTGGACGAAGACCTACTTCGACTAGTGGATGGTACCACTATGACCCCGCCTCCTGCTGCTTCACCTCACCTGACTACAGTATATAAGCCACCTCAACGGACATATGCTGACTTTCTACAAGATTGATGGACTGAACACATCGACTCCAGGCCGAGGGACTGATAACCTCAAAACTCCTACTCTCCTTACACCTTTCTACTTTGTATTGGACTGATGAAGCCACTGTGTGGCGAAACATTTCCTCAATAAAGATACCCAAATGTTGCATATGTGTCTAATTTATAACTTGTCGGTTCTCTGAACCATTCATCTACAACTATGTAACTGTATTTGTGTATACATAAATAATCTCACTTACTTACTAGCATTAACTTGACAGACGCATGCCTATCTGACATCACCCTGACGCCAAATGACTTCGAAAAGGCAATAAATGACATGCCCATGCACTCCGCTCCAGGCCCAGACTCATGGAACTTCGTATTCATCAAGAACTGCAAGAAGCCCCTATCACGTGCTTTTAAAATCCTATGGAGAGGGAGCATGGACACTGGGGTCGTCCCGCAGTTACTAAAAACAACAGACATAGCCCCACTCCACAAAGGGGGCAGTAAAGCAATAGCAAAGAACTACAGACCAATAGCGCTAACGTCCCATATCATAAAAAATTTTGAAAGGGTTCTAAGAAGCAAGATCGCCACTCATCTTGATACCCATCAATTGCACAACCCAGGGCAGCATGGGTTTAGAGCAGGTCGCTCCTGTCTGTCCCAACTACTGGACCACTACGACAAGGTCCTGGATGCTCTAGAAGACAAACAAAATGCAGATGTTATATACACAGATTTTGCAAAAGCCTTTGACAAGTGTGACAATGGTGTAATAGCACACAAAATGCGTGATAAAGGAATAACAGGAAAAGTTGGTAAATGGATCTATAATTTCCTAACAAGTAGAACACAAAGAGTAGTAGTCAACAGAGTAAAGTCTGAGGCAGCTACGGTGAAAAGCTCTGTTCCACAAGGCACAGTACTCACTCCCATCCTGTTCCTCATCCTCATATCAGACATTGACAGGGATATAAGCCACAGTGTCGTGTCTTCCTTTGCAGATGACACCCGAATCTGTATGACAGTGTCCACCGTTGAAGACACTGCAAGACTCCAAGCAGACATAAACCAAATCTTTAAATGGGCTGCAGAAAACAATATGAAGTTCAATGATGAGAAATTTCAATTCCTCAGATACGGAAAACATGAGGAAATTAAAATCTCATTGGAGTACAAAACTAATTCCAACCACACAATAGAGCGAAAAACTAATGTCAAAGATCTGGGAGTGATCATGTCAGAGGATCTCACCTTCAAGGAACATAACACCGTAGCAAACACATCTGCTAGAAAAATGTCAGGATGGATAATGAGAACCTTCAAAACCAGGGATGCCAAGCCCATGTTGACACTTTACAGATCGCTTGTTCTATCTAGGCTGGAATATTGCTGCACACTAACTGCACCTTTCAAGGCGGGTGAAACTGCTGACCTTGAAAATGTGCAGAGAACCTTCACGGCACGCATAACTGCGATAAACCACCTCAATTACTGGGAACGTTTGAAGTTCCTAAACCTGTACTCTCTAGAACGTAGGCGGGAGAGATACATTATTATATACACGTGGAAAATTCTCGAGGGATTAGTACCAAACTTGCACACGACAATCACTCCCTACGAAAGCAAAGGACTCGGCAGGCGATGTAACATCCCCCCAATGAAAAGCAGGGGTGCCACTAGCACGTTGAGAGACAACACAATAAGTGTCAGGGGCCCAAGATTGTTCAACTGCCTCCCAGCATACATCAGGGAGATTACCAACAAACCCCTGACTGTCTTCAAGCAGGCACTGGACAGGCACCTAAAGTCGGTACCTGACCAGCCAGGCTGTGGTCCGTACGTTGGACTGCGTGCGGCCAGCAGTAACAGCCTGGTTGATCAGGCTCTGGTCCAACATTAGGCCTGGTCACAGACCGGGCTGCAGGGGCGTTGACCCCTGGAATTATCTCCAGGTAAACTCCAGGTATTACCACTAGTGCTGGGATTAAACCTGGGTCCTGCAGATGTGAGCTAAAAGTGCCACCATTCAAGGCACAAAACACCCTAACTATCTGTAACCTAAATCTAAATTACTGTATACTGTTGAATAACTGGTGGTTATATTTGGTTATAACAAGTTACTGAAGCTACCACCTGGATAACTCGCTGAGATAGGTGGTTATAAATGTTGGTGACTCAGCCAGACAACCCAGCAAATGTGACTTTTTTTGTTGTTGTTGTTTACTATAGTAAATAGGCATGTTGGTCGTGGCCCAAATGGTAGCACCTCTGGTTGGCTATTAAGACCTGGGTTGGAGGCAGACAGAGTGGAAACAATGGACATGTTTCCATGGTGTTCCTGCAGGTGAGAGGCATCCTCGTGTGGTCACATAAAGAGAAAACTATGCAAATTTAACCTAGGATGACCCAGCAGTCAAAGAGCATGACTCTAGCACCAATAAATTTGAATTATTCTTGCTTGGTCAAACATAAAACTCACCTTCCAAGAATCTGTTGTTGTTATTTTTGTTGGGTAAAGGAACTGAAGGAGTTGGAGGAACCGAGCAAACACTACCGTACATACCATCCACTCACACGTGACCAGATCTACCTGGAGTTCATTACCTTTGTAACTAGTTCAGCTATCATAACTTTGGGGTCCAGTCCCTGGACCCATTATATACCAATGTAATCTTTTGACTACTGCCCACAGGATGGGTATGGGGTGCATAATAAAGATGTTAAACTAACTAAACAACTCACACGCAAAAAAAATCCTCCCAATAGCTAATTTGTAATATTACTGGATTATCTGGTACAGATTTACTTAAGTTATTGATTAATTCATTAAACAGCCTTGGGGAGTGCTAAGTTCCATTTCTTTGTCTTCACTTTTGTAACCCTGGATCACTGCAGCAGTTTGTTACTGAGTTTTACATTTATCACCTGAGTTATTTTTTAGTTTAATATCTTCAGTATGCACCCCATACCCATCCTGTGAGCGGCAGTCAAAAGATTACAGAGGCACATGGGTCCAGGGACTGGACCGCAAAGTTTTGATAGCTAAACAAGTTACAGTGATAATGAACTGCTAGTTCCAAGGACCCCAGTGGAAATAAGTTACTGACTATTTTTGGTTATAATAATAATAACAATAATAATAATAGTTTATTGTGACATGATACAAAGATGTACAAGGAGTTGTAATAATGGGGTGTACATGCCAAAAGCCCCTTGTATGCAGAGCATTATGGGCAAACTTAAAATTAACTTACAATTAATTATGCTGTAATAGACTAAATGGTAAAAATTATAGTAAACAATTTACAATATAAGTATAATTGAGTATTTAAACAATGTAATTTGAACATAATTTGAATATAACAATTTTGAAGCATAATAGTTTTACAATTTTGAAGCATTACAGTTTATAAAAACTTGTCTTAGGACTGCCTCATTGTAAGCTGCTCTCTGGGTAAGCACTGTTGACACCGACACTCTGAGACGCTACTCTCAGACTTACAAGTGGCTATGGGACAAATTTCTAGCTAACTGCAGCCGAAAGAATTCCCTACTACATGCACGATTATGAAAGGGTTTAACTTACTTGATGGAGTGGAAATGTGTCTTATGGTCTTCCTAAGCTATAACCCCCTCCAAACACCATGTGTAGGGAAGAATATTAATCTGCAAAATTAAGTGGTATTAGTGTCCTGCCTGCACCTCAGAGTTCCCTGGTTTCAAAGGATATCCCTTAAGCAATATATGCAGTAAGTGACACTAGCTTCTAGACTAATACTTAAGGGGGATTGCCCACAATTACCTTATAGTGGGCATTCGCCCGCTTATAACCCACAGCTCAAATAACCCCACCTTCCTCCGAATATCGCCGGCCAGCTATACTAAGAGAAATGCAAGGAATTGTCTTACTGTGGGGGCCTGGGCCAGAGACGAATATCCACATTACGTCGGGAAGCCTCTGTGATTCTTGGTTCCCAGTAAATAGGTACAGGACTTAAGCTAGCAAATCACAATTTAAATGAGTCAAATACAATAAAATTCACACAGTAAAAATATGTAGCCTTTGCAAATTAAATTCACTTGGTTAACACAAAATAAATTCAGTAATTCACTTATAAACAGTATATAAATAATGTTGTGTAATTAGCTTGGCTTAACTGAGCCCAGCTTGTTTAATTGTATAGTTAGTTGGAGAAGGTAATTCCTAGCCTAACTTTATAACTGTTGAGATTAGTTTGCAACTAGCCTAAAACTAGCTTGCAAATCAAGGTAAATGATAACTAGGTTAAATCTGACCTAGCTGTTATAACTGTTATAAGTATTGCAGAAGCCTAACCTACCTGTGGCTACCTTGCAATTCACTGTAAGTAATTAAATATACAAGTTTCCTACCCTGGCTTACTTGTAATCACTGTAAATAAATAAACTCACAAGCTTAACTAGCCTGCCTGTAGATTACTGTAAATAGATTAAATTTAAAAGCTTAACTAGCCTACTCTGGTCTGCCTGTAAATTACTGTAAATAATAAACTTCTGATTAGTTAGCTTAACCTAGCCTGTGTAAGTCTTTGGGCCTAGGTGTGATAACTTAACCTAACTTTGATAATACCTGGTACATTAACTGTGGTCTAGCTAATTAAGACTAATCTGTCTGCTAAACTAGCTATTCCACATATCCGGTTCGAAGGACCATATAAAAACCTGCACAGTAGTAGGCCTGTACACACATCCATCTTGCTCCATGTTTTTTCGTGTTTTTTCGCGGTCTCCTTTACGTGCTAGAACCTTAAAACTGTGCCAGTGATCTTATAAGGTACATCCCTCCAGTGCTCGCAACAAACCAGGCAGAAAACACTTATACAGAGTCAAAAACGAGGGAATTAGTGTGCCAGAACATAGTGCCATAAAGCCAGAGGGGAACTTAAGTGCCGTGTGAAATAACAAAACAGAACGTTTATTTGTCAGAGGAAGGAAAGTGTCCCTGAAAATAGAGTGAAGATAGATCTGTATAGTGAATATATCAGTGGTGCCGTAGTATACAGATAAGTTAATAGATGTTAAAGTGAAAACAAAGGCGGAAGTGTAGGCCTAACGAGTTTCATGTTTGAAATCAGTTGCCAGCGGCCGCCGGGTCCTTACCACGCAAGTCCATGTATTGATAATTTTAAACTATTAGTATACCTGACCAAAATCTAGTGATTACATTGATATAAAAATCTATGAAATACGAAAAGGTGCACAATCCTGAGGAAATATGTAATTTGTCCAGCTGAAAAATACGATAAACAGTGTCGAGTTGTGAGTTGTCAGTGAACGATTTCACCAACATAAGTCCGTATATATTCCAGTCATCATAGAAAAAACAGCAGTGTTGTGGTGTAGGAAAAAAACAAAAACTATACCCAGTAGAGTGAACCATAAGTGCACGGAAACCCAAGTGTTAAAGTGGGGTGAGGTTTACCAGGGTGACAGAGGTAAACTAGGGTGCCAGAGGTACGGCCGCCGTACAGTAGGAGCTGCCAGAAGAACCGTTTTCTTTTTATCTCCAACACGCAAGTTATACTTTTGTACCAACCAATCATTATTACTCTGTTTAATCATCTTCCAGTGGTCTGTCTCACGTAACACAAACAATCCCTACAGGATTCATTAAATAAGTGACACTGGATCTCGTCAGATCCAAGAAATAAGGGAACCATTGTCTGGATTCAAAACTGGTATCCTTGTTTAGTTTGATATCTTTATTATGCACCCCATACCCATCCTGTGGGCGGTAGTCAAAAGATTACAGAGGTACATAATGGGTCCAGGGACTGGACCCCAAAGTTATGATAGCTGAGCAAGTTACAAAGGTAATGAACTAACAAGCTACAAAGGTAATGAACTCACAAGTTACAAAGGTAATGAAACATGTAAGTAAATTTACTTACTTACGTTTATACATGGTTACAATCATGAACAAATTATAACGCAATGAACACTTCACTAGTCTACACCCAGTCACAACTGTAATGAGTTCTTGGTGCAAATTTTATTGTTGGGTCACACATACACACTTACATATACACATACACACACACACATACACACACATATATACATACACACACGCACACACAACAGGCCCAGCCTTCAATCGACATGTGCACAGGACAAAAAGGCAATCAACACGCGCGCGCCACACACACACACACACACACACAGTGTCCTTACCAGAAGTGTCTCTTTTCGCAGATGATGTGAAATTAATGAGGAGAATCACATCGGATGAAGACCAAGCAGGACTTCAAAGTGACCTGGACAAGCTTGACATCTGGTCTAGCAACTGGCTTCTCGAATTTAACCCCACCAAATGCAAAGTCATGAAGATCGGAGAAGGGCAAAGAAGACCGCTGACAGAGTACAAGCTAGGTGGACAAAGGCTACAAACCTCATCAAAGGAGAAAGACCTTGGGGTGAGTATAACACCAAGCACGTCTCCGGAAGCACACATCAACCAGATAACCGCGGCAGCATATGGGCGACTGGCAAACCTAAGATTAGCGTTCCGTTACCTTAACAAGGAATCGTTCAAGACACTGTATACCGTATACGTCAGGCCCATACTAGAGTATGCAGCACCAGTCTGGAACCCACACCTGGTCAAGCACGTCAAGAAACTAGAGAAAGTGCAAAGGTTTGCGACAAGGTTAGTTCCACAACTCAGGGTCTGTCTTATGAAGAAAGGTTGAGGGAAATAGGACTAACAACACTGGAGGAAAGAAGGGTCAGAGGAGACATGATAACGACATACAAAATACTGCGGGGAATTGACAAGGTAGATAGTGACAGGTTGTTTCAGAGAGGGAACACAGAAACAAGGGGACACAACTGGAAGCTGAAGACTCAGATGAGTCAAAGGGATGTCAGGAAACATTTCTTCAGCCACAGAGTAGTCAGGAAGTGGAATGGACTAGAGAAAGATATAGTGGAGGCAGGAACCATACATAGTTTTAAGACAAGGTATGATAAAGCTCATGGAGCAGGGAGAGCAGAGACCCAGTAGCAGACAGCGAAGAGGCGGGGCCAGGAGCTGAGTCTCGACCCCTGCAACCACAATTAGGTGAGTACAATTAGGTGAGTACACACACACACACACACACACACACACACGTAGCAATGCTTTATTTACAGGGAGCAAAGTCAGGGTATTTTTCCAGAATGGTCTGTAATATACCACTGTGGATAAAATACTTTGACATATCTTGAACATTTCTGAGTGAGTTGTCTCTGAATTCATTAATTTTGTCGCACTCCAGTACATAATGACGCAGGGTGTGACAAAAATCCAACTGACAAAGTTTACATTTTGTTTGGTCTACATCTGGTGGTTGTGATTTAACCTGCCAAAGATACTTGTAACCCAGCCGGAGGCGGGCGGTAGTGACATCCAAGAGTCTGCTTATTTTGTTGGATGCACCATAGACATGTGGCTCCTCCTGCATGATAGAATGATGATAGATGGACTGACTGGTGTCAATCTCCCTGAGTCTTAAGTCAATAAAATTCAGTTCTAGTTCTTTTCGTATTATTGTTCTCAAACTGCTAAGCTTGTCCGGATTCAATAAGCGGACGGAGTTTTAGGGGACCTTATCAATTTCCCAAACAATAACAATAACAAATCTTAAAGAGGTAAGATTGTCCAAACATACGGCTTAGGCTGTCAGTGGCCCAATAAAACCCCAACGAAGAAGAAGAAGATTGTCCAAACACTTACACATGCAAATAAAATAGATACGATACAAATAGACGAATCACTACTTCAGGGAACCTATTAGTAGAATATACAGTAAAGCAACCAACAAAAATCAATCATGAAACCCTGTGTAGTATGCAAACAAACAACCAAACGTTCCTCTGCATGGATTACATGCAACTTTTGTGGTAAATGCTGCTA
>WNWK01005491.1:12500-115000 GCA_009830355.1 Cherax destructor | reverse complement strand
AGTCCCAGAAGAACAACAAATACAGTGGGTTGGTACCATGCTATAGCTTCGTCCCAATAGGGTCGGAAACCCTCGGAGCATGGAGCAAATGTGCTTTCAGATTCCTTAAAGAGTTGGGTGACAAACACATCAAGACTAGCTTCTTTTTTCAAAGACTCAGTGTTGTGATCCACAGATAAAGAAATGCCTGAGGCTGTTCTGCGTACACAACCGGGGAGCTGGATGAAGTATCTGAAATGTGGTCTCTGAGAGCTCATGCATATTGTTCTCCTTCCCATTGTATCTTTTTTAATATTTCGTTTTCAAATAAAGTTCACAAACATAGCATTATATATATATATATATATATATATATATATATATATATATATATATATATATATATATATATATATATATATATATATATCAGTAACAACACTGCGACTAGCTAAGGACTCGAACCCATGCTGCTTTGGCCCGCCTCAGGACAACGCAATCCTAAAGACATAAGGTGGTGTGGATGCCTCTGAGCTAATTTCATTCTACTTCCTGTTTGGTGTACTAGCTCAACGAGCACCCACACCACCGTATGTCCTCGGATAACGGTAAAACACCTAGTTTGGCTGGATGTGTCATTCTTTAGGATTGCGTGGTCCTGTGGGTTAGAGTGTCATGTGTTTTCACTCACCATAAGGCAGGCCAAAGCTGCATGTGTTCGAATCCTTGTCTAGTCGCAGTGTTGTTATTGATCAATATATGTCGTGCCGAATAGGTAAAACTTGCAATTTTGGCTTAAATAGCATCGCTCTTCTTGCCGAATAAGACAATCGAAAATTTGCGTATGCAATAATTTCGCAAAAAATCATTCTGAAGCTAACGAAAAAAATATTCATTGTGTTTGTATATTATTAAAATATTGAAAACTTATCTAAAATATATTTAGTTGAATTGGTCTAATTTAAATTGCCTTTGTTATAATAAGGTTAGGTAAGTTTTCTAAGGTTCTTTTGGTACAAAATTATTAATTTTTCATTAACATAAATGAAATAAATATATATATATATATATATATATATATATATGTATATATATATATATATATATATATATATATATATATATATATATATATATATATATATATATATATATATATATATATATATATATATATATATCTTTAAACGTATAAGAGAAAATTTTAGGAAGGACTTAATTTTAAATGAGTTCTTGGTAATTGACCAGTTTTACCTATTCGGCACTACGTGTATTATATATATATATATATATATATATATATATATATATATATATATATATATATATATATATATATATAAGAGAGAGAAGAGAGAGAGAGAGAGAGAGAGAGAGACAGACAGACAGAGAAGGGCCATAGCAGAGACCATGATGGCACAATGAAAACATGGAATATTTCATAACTTCTATTATAAATTTTCGACGAAAAAATGTAAAACAATTTTTTTCATTTTTTTAAATATTTAACAAAAATACTTTACGTAAATGAAAGGCTGGATCTTTTTGTGGCTATTCTGAATTTTAAATTTCCTCTGCCACCAGTGTGTGTGTGTGTGTGTGTGTGTGTGTGTGTACTCATCTAATTGTACTCACCTAATTGTACTCACCTAATTGTGGTTGCAGGGGTCGAGACTCACCTCCTGGCCCCGCCTCTTCGCTGTCTGCTACTGGGTCTCTGCTCTCCCTGCTCCATGAGCTTTATCATACCTTGTCTTAAAACTATGTATGGTTCCTGCCTCCACTATATCTTTCTCTAGACTATTCCACTTCCTGACTACTCTGTGGCTGAAGAAATACTTCCTAACATCCCTTTGACTCATCTGAGTCTTCAGCTTCCAGTTGTGTCCCCTTGTTTCTGTGTTCCCTCTCTGGAACATCCTGTCACTGTCTACCTTGTCAATTCCCCGCAGTATTTTGTATGTCGTTATCATGTCTCCTCTGACCCTTCTTTCCTCCAGTGTTGTTAGTCCTATTTCCCTCAACCTTTCTTCATAAGACAGACCCCTGAGTTGTGGAACTAACCTTGTCGCAAACCTTTGCACTTTCTCTAGTTTCTTTACGTGCTTGACCAGGTGTGGGTTCCAGACTGGTGCTGCATATTCTAGTATGGGCCTGACGTACACGGTATACAGTGTCTTAAACGATTCCTTGTTGTGTGTGTGTGTGCGTGTGTGTGTGTGTAGTGTGTTAGTTACCATTTTGTCCTAAGCACATGTCGATTAGACACTAGGCCTGTTGTATGTATATATATATGTGTGTGTGTGTGTGTGTGTGTGTGTGTGTAACGAAACACTTCGAAATGTTTCGGCCCCGCCGGGAATTGAACCCGGGCCATCCGTGCGTGAAGCAAGAGCGCTAGCCACCATGCCATCGGGGCGTGTATGTGTGTGTGTGTGTGTGTGTGTAGTGTGTGTGTATAGTGTGTGTGTGTAGTGTGTGTTTAGTGTGTGTGTGTGTGTGTGTGTAGTGTGTGTGTAGTGTGTGTGTGTGTGTAGTGTGTGTAGTGTGTGTGTGTGTAGTGTGTGTGTAGTGTGTGTGTGTGTAGTGTGTGTGTAGTGTGTGTGTGTGTGTAGTGTGTGTGTAGTGTGTGTGTGTAGTGTGTGTGTAGTGTGTGTGTGTGTATAGTGTGTGTAGTGTGTGTGTGTGTAGTGTGTGTGTGTGTAGTGTGTGTGTAGTGTGTGTGTGTGTGTGTGTAGTGTGTGTGTGTGTAGTGTGTGTGTGTGTGTGTGTGTAGTGTGTGTGTGTGTGTATGTGTGTGTGTGTATGTGTGTGGGTGTATGTGTGTGTGTGTGTAGTGTGTGTGTGTGTAGTGTGTGTGTACTCACCTAATTGTGGTTGCAGGGGTCGAGACTCAGCTCCTGGCCCCGCCTCTTCACTGATCGCTACTGGGTCCTCTCCCTGCTCCATGAGCTTTATCATACCTCGTCTTTAAACTATGTATGGTTCCTGCCTCCACTACATCACTTGCTAGACTATTCCACTTCCTGACAACTCTGTGACTGAAGAAATACTTCCTAACATCCCTTTGACTCATCTGAGTCTTCAACTTCCAATTGTGACCCCTTGTGTCTGTGTCCCATCTCTGGAACATCCTGTCTCTGTTCACCTTATCTATTCCTCGCAGTATTTTGTATGTCGTTATCATGTCTCCCCTAACCCTCCTGTGCTCCAGTATCGTCAGGCCGATTTTCCTTAACCTTTCTTCGTAGGACATTCGTCTTAGTTCTGGAACTAGCCTTGTTGCAAACCTTTGCACTTTCTCTAATTCCTTGACGTGCTTGACCAGGTGTGGGTTCCAAACTGGGCCTGACGTACACAGTGTACAGTGTCTTGAACGATTTCTTACTGAGATATCGGAACGCTATTCTCAGGTTTGCCAGGAGCCCATATGCTGCAGCAGTTATCTGGTTGATGTGTGCTTCCGGGGACGTCCTGGGTGTTATACTCACTCCAAGATCTTTCTCCTTGAGTGAGGTTTGCAGTCTTTGGCCACCTAGCCTATACTCTGTCTGCGGTTTTCTTTGCCCTTCCCCGAGCTTCATGACTTTGCATTTGGCGGGGTTAAATTCGAGTGTCTGTCTATGTCTGTGTCTGTATCTGTCTGTGTGTCGACTTCATAGCGACCAACCTTCGTTATAGGTCGACCTTATGGCGACCAACCTTCGTTATAATCGACGTTATGGCGACCAACCTTCCTTATAATCGACGTTATGGCTACTTATCCTCGTTATAAGGCCACCTTATGACGACCTACCCTCGTCATAAATGGAAGCATTATCGTGAACTTGCAGATTTGTCCCTGGGAATTTATTCCCTCCTCTGAAACAGCTTGTCTCTGGTGCTCTATCAATTCCTCTGAGTATCTGATATCTTGCTATTATGTTTTTCCCTGAAGACATGATAGCAACATATAATATTTTCCACGCACATTACTTGAATTTATTCCAAGATTGATATTCTTGACCTAGCATGGTAGCAGACTCTGTAGTGGTTCCTCCAGTGTTTTAAAGTCAATATTCCATGGTACCTACAGTGCATATATATATATATATATATATATATATATATATATATATATATATATATATATATATATATATATATATATATATATATATATATATATATATATATATATATATATATATATATATATATATATATATATATATATATATATATATATATATATATATATATATATATATGTATGCAAAAAGATCACAGTAATCAGGTGATATCAAAATATGCAAGACAACCACTATGAAAAAATAGAGGAATTCCAAGCGCTTTCGTGACTACTCACATATAGTTCCTTGATAATGTGAGTAGTCACGAAAGCGCTTGGAATTCCTCTATTTTTATAGTGGTTGTCTTGCATATATATATATATATATATATATATATGTCGTGCCGATTAGGTAAAACTTGCGATTTTGGCTTAAATAGCAACGCTGACCTTGCCATATAAGACAAGTGAAAATTTGTGTATGCAATAATTTCGCCAAAATCATTCTGAACATAACGAAAAAAATATATTTCATTGTGTCTGTTTATTATTAAATTAATGTTAACGTATCTAAAATATATTTAGTTGGGTTAGGCTAAATTAAATTGATCTTGTTGTAATAAGGTTAGGTAGGTTTTCAAAGTTTCTCTTAGTACAAAATTATAAATTCTTACATCAACATAAATGAAAAAAATATATCTTTAAACGTATAAGATAAAATTTTAGAAAGGACTTAATTTTAGATGAGTTCTTGCTAATTGACCAGTTTTACCTAATTGGCACGACTATATATATATATATATATATATATATATATATATATATATATATATATATATATATATATATATATATATATATATATATATATATATATATATATTATATATATATATATATATATATATATATATATATATATATATATATATATATATATATATATATATATATATGGTGTCTTTCCTGTATAAACTAATCTATCTTATCGTTATACTTCTATAAGACTACACCTGAGACAAAGTCTTATGTAAATTTATGACATCACATTTATATGTAACCTCTGTGCTGAAACATACGATAAAGATATTTTGTAAAATATTTGTATACCATTTAATCTTCCTGGACCTATTGAAGTCTTGTTAAATTTGTTTGTTCACTGTGGTGGAATTTATTCCACCGGATACCACCATAGTCCTCCACAACCATTCTGGGGGAAGGGGTTGAATGACTCATACACCCCCACTAGGGGAAAAAGGGAAGGGGTGAGCCTATTTAATTTCCCCTCCTTTCCTCTCTCTCCCTCTCCCTCTCCCTCTCTCTCTCTCTCTCTCTCTCTCTCCTCTCTCTCTCTCTCTCTCTCTCTCTCTCTCTCTCTCTCTCTCTCTCTCTCTCTCTCTCTCTCTCTCTGTCTCTCTCTCCTGAGAGACCAAACGTTATATGACGTTCCTTTGATGTACAAGTCATTAATGACTTGTTATAGCTTTGATCCCATCTTATCAGGATAGGAACTCCAATTAATGAACGTCTAATGTGCCGCCATTCACATTGGTGTTAAGTCTTCTTCTTAACTTTACTATTATGGCTAGTGTACAGGCTAATCATTGTAGTAATTAGTGTCATTCACCTCAGTGGCATAGGTTATCTTCAGGCACATAATAATTTAGGAATATCTGTGCTACGATGTCCCGTAGGTCGTTTAGGGACAAAATTAATCTAAGTCAAGCCCTGAGGGACTTTTGTATATTTTCTGAAAATGGATGACACATGACAACTCAGGGTACTCACCCCTGACAACTCAGGGTACTCACACCTGACAACTCAGGGTACTCACACCTGACAACTCAGGGTACTCACACCTGACAACTCAGGGTACTCACACCTGACAACTCAGGGTATTCACACCTGACAACTCAGGGTACTCACACCTGACAACTCAGGGTATTCACACCTGACAACTCAGGGTACTCACCCTGACAACTCAGGGTACTCACACCTGACAACTCAGGGTATTCACACCTGACAACTCAGGGTACTCACCCCTGACAACTCAGGGTACTCACACCTGACAACTCAGGGTATTCACACCTGACAACTCAGGGTACTCACACCTGACAACTCAGGGTACTCACACCTGACAACTCATGGTATTCACACCTGACAACTCAGGGTACTCACACCTGACAACTCAGGGTATTCACACCTGACAACTCAGGGTACTCACCCCTGACAACTCAGGGTACTCACCCCTGACAACTCAGGGTACTCACACCTGACAACTCAGGGTATTCACATCTGACAACTCAGGGTATTCACACATGACAACTCAAGGTACTCACCCCTGACAACTCAGGGTACTCACACCTGACAACTCAGGGTATTCACACCTGACAACTAAGGATACTCACACCTGACAACTCAGGGTATTCACACCTGACAACTCAGGGTACTCACACCTCACAACTTAGGGTACTCACACCTGACAACTCAGGGTACTCACACCTGACAACTCAGGGTACTCACACCTGACAACTCAGGGTCCTCAGACATGACAACTCAGTGTACACACATGACATCTCAGGGTACTCACACATAACAACTCAGGGGTGCTTACACATGACAACTCAGGGTACTCACACCTGACAACTCAGGGTACTCACACCTGACAACTCAGGGTACTCACACCTGACAACTCAGGGTACACATGACATCTCAGGGTACTCACACATGACAACTCAGGGGTGCTTACACATGACTGGGGTGTATCGTGCACTTAGTGTGTGCATGGGAGTGCACGATACACCCCAGCCTCGTGACAACTGCTCATAGTGTGTGCATGGGAGTGCACGATACACCCCAGCCTCGTGACAACTGCTCATAGTGTGTGCATGGGAGTGCACGATACACCCCAGCCTCGTGACAACTGCTCATAGTGTGTGCATGGGAGTGCACGATACATCCCAGCCTCGTGACAACTGCTCATAGTGTGTGCATGGGAGTGCACGATACACCCCAGCCTCGTGACAACTGCTCGTAGTGTGTGCATGGGAGTGCATGATACACCCCAGCCTCGTGACAGCTGCTCATAGTGTGTGCATGGGAGTGCACGATACACCCCAGCCTCGTGACAACTGCTCATAGTGTGTGCATGGGAGTGCATGATACACCCCAGCCTCGTGACAGCTGCTCATAGTGTGTGCATGGGAGTGCACGATACATCCCAGCCTCGTGACAACTGCTCGTAGTGTGTGCATGGGAGTGCACGATACATCCCAGCCTCGTGACAACTGCTCATAGTGTGTGCATGGGAGTGCACGATACATCCCAGCCTCGTGACAACTGCTCATAGTGTGTGCATGGGAGTGCACGATACACCCCAGCCTCGTGACAACTGCTCATAGTGTGTGCATGGGAGTGCACGATACATCCCAACCTCGTGACAACTGCTCGTAGTGTGTGCATGGGAGTGCACGATACACCCCATCCTCGTGACAACTGCTCATAGTGTGTGCATGGGAGTGCACGATACATCCCAGCCTCGTGACAACTGCTCATAGTGTGTGCATGGGAGTGCACGATACATCCCAGCCTCGTGACAACTGCTCATAGTGTGTGCATGGGAGTGCACGATACACCCCAGCCTCGTGACAACTGCTCATAGTGTGTGCATGGGAGTGCACGATACATCCCAGCCTCGTGACAACTGCTCGTAGTGTGTGCATGGGAGTGCACGATACATCCCAGCCTCGTGACAACTGCTCATAGTGTGTGCATGGGAGTGCACGATACACCCCAGCCTCGTGACAACTGCTCGTAGTGTGTGCATGGGAGTGCACGATACACCCCAGCCTCGTGACAACTGCTCATAGTGTGTGCATGGGAGTGCATGATACACCCCAGCCTCGTGACAACTGCTCATAGTGTGTGCATGGGAGTGCATGATACACCCCAGCCTCGTGACAACTGCTCATAGTGTGTGCATGGGAGTGCATGATACACCCCAGCCTCGTGACAACTGCTCATAGTGTGTGCATGGGAGTGCATGATACACCCCAGCCTCGTGACAACTGCTCATAGTGTGTGCATGGGAGTGCATGATACACCCCAGCCTCGTGACAACTGCTCATAGTGTGTGCATGGGAGTGCATGATACACCCCAGCCTCGTGACAACTGCTCATAGTGTGCATGGGAGTGCACGATACACCCCAGCCTCGTGACAGTTAGCGTTCAGCAATTTTCCGGCCTAGAAAGAGCAAGTGACTTAAAGAGGCCCATCATTAAGAACATAAGAAAGAAGGAACACTGCAGCAGGCCTACTGGCCCATGCGAGGCAGCTCCAATTCTCCCACCGGCTTAAGCCAATGCCTTGACCTAGTCAGGTCAGTCACATTCACTTAAGGGAGGAGCACGGCATCTGACCTAGTAGCACAAGCTAGTCAGTTCGAACTCACACCCACTCATATATTTATCTAACCTATTTTTAAAACTACACAACGTCTTAGCTTCTATGACGGTACTCGGGAGTTTGTTCCACTCATCCACAACTCTATTACCAAACCAGTGCTTTCCTATATCCTTCCTGAATCTGAATTTTTCTAATTTAAAACCATTGCTGCGAGTAGTGTCTAGCCTAGATATTTTTAGCACGCTATTTACATCCCCTTTATTAATTCCTGTTTTCCATTTATACACCTCAGTCATAATCCCCCCTAATTCTACGCCTTTCTAGAGAGTGCAGTGGCTGTGATAACGAGACTGTTGTGATCTTGAATGTGATATCTTCTGATAATATCTCTCCTAAATCTTTTACGAAAGTTTTCCGCTCTACTGAGAGGTTAGAATTAATTTTACACTCTCTTCCAGCTTTTATTTCTTCAGCTTTTCCATAATTTAGTAACTGGAATTTGTCCTCATTAATTAAACATCATATTGTTTTCTGCGGGTTACCGGAAGACTTTGTTTACATCTGCTCGGAGAGCTGCTTTGTTCTCGACATATTTCACCTTAATGCCGATTCTAATATCATCAGCAAAGAATGATATGGTGTTATGATTTATGTCTCTATTCAGGAACGAGGATGACGAAAAGGCTGAGGGCGAGTTCTGTGCCTTGTTGATTATTTCTCATTACTTTCTATTTGTTAGAAAGTAGAAAATCCATCAGCCCACCTTTCCAAATATTTATTTTACATATATTTTGTGCACTATTGCATAGTGGCTGCTCCTTTTGACGGCTTTTGTAAAGTGTATGTGTGTCCACATTTTTTTTTTTTGTCTTCCAGCGCATCCAAGACCATGCCTAGTAGTTCAGTAAGTGCGAGAGGCAGGAACGACCTGCTCTAAACATATGCTGAAATAGGTTACGAAATTGTTGTGAATGTATGTGGCTAGCGATCTTGCTTCTTAAAACCCTTTCGAAGGTTTTTATAATGTGGGACATTAGTGCTATTGCCTACAGCTTTTTGCTGTTCCTTTGCTGCCACGTATAACTGTTGCTTTTTATGACTGTGGGATGAACCCCCGTATCTAGTCTCCCTCCCCATAGAATATTTATGGCAAATGATAGGGATTTCTTGTAGTTCTTGATGAACACGGAGTTCCTTGCGTCTGGGTCTGGGGCAGAGTGCATGTGGGATTAGGGTTATGTCAGAAATTTCTGGAGACAGTGACAAGGTTTTTTTCGTCTCGTTCATAAAGAATTTGTTCGGAATGTCTACATTAATTGTGATTAACGGCTCACTGAACACAGTCATATTGACACTACAATATTTTACTCATTTTTTTTTGTCATCAGTGTAAAGTCTGTATTGTTTTAGAAAGGCCACTATACTGGATGTGGTTTTTGCCCTGGATTTGGCATATGAGAAAAAGTATTTGGATTCCTTTCAATTTCATTAATTGTTTTTAGCTATTTCACTCTCCTGGACTCTGTACGATTCATTCAGTTTGACTTCAGTATCTTATATTTCTCTAGGCAGTGCTGCCTTCTGCACCTCAGATAGTCTAGCACCCTTGAGAGGTTCTGTGATTCATTCTTTTCGCCTGTAGAGGAAATATGTCTCTCTCTCTCTCTCTCTCTCTCTCTCTCTCTCTCTCTCTCTCTCTCTCTCTCTCTCTCTCTCTCTCTCTCCATCTTCCTTCTTTTTCTTACGTCTTTCTAGCAAGTTTCATTACTGACATGTTTTATTTGATCCCGGTTGATGTTCTTGTCATAGTTGAAGTTCGTGAAACGTCCCCGTGACTGTGTTTTGCAGGTCAAGACCTGTGTGCCTGCAGGTCAAGGCCTGTGTGTCTGCAGGTCAAGATCTGTGTGCCTGCAGGTCAAAATCTGTGTGCGCCTGCAGGTCAAGACCTGTGTACATGCAGGTAAAGACCTGTGCATGCAGGTCAAGACCTGTGTGCCTGCAGGTCAGGACCTGTGTGCATGCAGTTCAGAACCTGTGTGCATGCAGGTCAGGACCTGTGTGCCTGCAGGTCAAAATCTGTGTGCCTGCAGGTCAAGACCTGTGTGCAAGCAGGTCAGGACCTGTGTGCCTGCAGGTCAGGATCTGTGTGCTTGCAGGTCAGGACCTGTGTGCAAGCAGGTCAGGACCTATGTGCAAGCAGGTCAGGACCTGTGTGCAAGCAGGTCAGGACCTGTGTGCAAGCAGGTCAGGACCTGTGTGCCTGCAGGTCAAGACCTGTGTCCCTGCAGGTTAGGACCTGCATGCCTGCAGGTCAAGACCTGTGTGCCTGCAGGTCAAAACCTGGGTGCCTGCAGGTCAGGACCTGTGTGCCTACAGGTTAGGACCTGCATGCCTGCAGGTCAAGACCTGTGTGCCTGTAGGTCAGGACCTGTGTATATGCAGGTCAAGACCTGTGTGCCTGCAGGTCAGGACCTGTGTGCCTGCAGGTCGATTAGACTGTGGTCTGGTTATATTGTGTTCAACACCACTTTGTTTCGTACCAGATCATCGTTCCTCTTGACGATAAAGTCAATAGTATTTTCTAATCTTGTAAGCCTCGCTGTCTCCTGCCTTAAGGTAAATTCATCACAGAGTTCCAATAGTTTATTTGTGTGAGAACTTTTTTTTTTTTTTTTTATATTTTATTGAAACTACAAAATACAAAACATGACATATATATTACCATGTACATAATAGCCTGCATCTAAGCCAAAAACTGCATCTTGTAACTTCCCTACACCAAAATCACCTTATCATAAAAATATTACAAAACACAACAAGATTCCTGTCATTCGCCAGAACAGACAAATATATACAAAAACCAACCTGTAATTCTACGTATACACTGCTAGACTCACCTAAACAACTACAAGCTCTTCCAATAACATCACCATTCCACCAATGTGCAATCACTTAAGTTTAAGGTCATAAGACAAAACATGCTACCCCAATGCAACAAACACACGTAATATGACAAACTTGAGACATATAATACATAAAACGTATATGTAATAATATATATACTCCCATGCTGGATTACATTAAACACAATATACTTGATAACAACCTTTCCATCCTCATCCCTTAAAAATACTTCACCATGCATCCATATACACAAAAGTATAATGTCCCAAAGGATAAACATTAAAAGCTTAACACTTCCAATATACAATCCAGCACACACCCCCCCTTGGAAAACAATCCCATATACAACTAAATATGGAGTATTGACCCACACACACAAACCCTGACAAAAATTTCTTTATACTATAATACTCTGCAACTACAGGTAACAGAAACCAAAGAACACATTTCTTGAACGACCTTTCACAGAAGGCCATGAATTGCAACCTACAGTGCACACGATACCTATATACACATACATAAAATTTTTCAAAGGATGAACATGAAGAGCTAAACACTTCCTTAATACAACCAAAATAACCCAACACTCCCACACCCCCCTCTTGAAAAACAACCCCATATACAGCTAAATATGTTATTATGATCCACACACACACACTATACGTTCAAAAAAAAAAAAATTTTCATATAAAACATTCTGCATTACATCGCAAGACTCAGGTAACACAATCCACTAACACCTTTCAATAACGACCGTACACATAAGGCCATAAATAAAAGATGACAATAAATTTTTCAGCACAAAAACAGTAATCAATCCACCAGGATTTCTGTAACCAACCAAAAACTTATGGCACTCTAATCTCCCACCATTCTTTTGGGTACCTCAGAGGTCCTGAACCCCCTCACACAATGTCAAATCACCACACCTCTTTAAGCCCAATAATAACTCACATACCTTAACTTACGCAACCAATGAATCCACCTTTGATCCATTCTACGTTCCTGCCTAACAGAATGGAAGCACCTTCTCAGAAAAGTACTGAAGCAGAAACCACCCCAGCCTCTTCCCCACTGATATACACACACCCAACCTAACTGCCTACCCCCTGAAAACCCCCCCCTACCCCACTATCTACATGCTCCCCTCTACCTCAACCTATCCTCGAGCACCGCCCCTGACCCATCCATCCCCCTACCCATGCTAATCCTTTCCATCCCCACTCCCCTTAACCCATACACTGTCATCCTCGATAAGCCTGCGAAAAGCCTCTTCCCACGCCCTACCATATAAAACCCTATTCCTACACTTAGTCCTATAAAAGCTGCTCCTAATGCCCCAATACGAGCCCTCCTCCTCGTCCTTATACCTCCAAGAAATATATACATAATCTAATACCAAATAAGACAAACCCCTGCGTATGCTGTCCGAAAACTGCCCCAAATCCAAACTCAGCGCCCTCAGAACTGAAACTTCCCTTTCCCCCACCTGTCGTAACACCCCCCCAAACCATTCTCTCACCTCCTGCAATCCTCCACAAAAATAAACGACGTGATATGCCGTTTCCACTTCGCCACATCTACTACAAACCCCCTCACTTATCAACCCCATGATATATAATTGTGCTTTAGAAGCCAAAACCCTGCAAAAACCTATACCCTATCTCCCTCACCCTAGGATGCAACTTTAACTTGTGAAACCACCTCCATATTCCCTGCCAATCATACAGAGGATAAACCCCACTCCCCTGCACCACCCTCCCCTCCATTCCCAACCTATCCAACCTACTCACCTTACTCTTCCCTGGCTCTTTCATCACCAATAACCCCCTTAAAATATTCTCACATAACAAAACTTCCTTCCTTTCCCACCACCTACGCACCTCCTTCATTACTAACCCCACTCTTCGTCCCCCTTCCCCTCCCCTCATCAGATACTCATGCCTCACGAAAACACTTCTCAACCTACACCTCAATGGTATCAACCCTAACCCTCCCCACCTCGTCTTTGTTTCCACGACCTCCCTACTCAGCCAGTGTCTCCCATTCCCCCAAATAAATTTCAAAACGTTACTCAACAAACGTTGCACATCCACCCCCAAGAGGGATATACCACCGCCCTAAACCATAATTTGCTATACACCAATGCATTAATGACTATCACCCTTTGCATTAATGTCAGCTCACCGCCTCCCCAACCCCTCATCCTCCCAATCGCCTCGTCCACTACCATCCTTGAATTCACCCCCCTCGCCACCATCGCTTCTGCACTAAAAACAATACCACATATTTTAATCGTCTCCACACAATTCCAACCCCTCCTCGACCCCAACGTTCCCCCAGACCAACTGCCAACCTCCAATAAATTGGACTTCTCCCTATTAACCCTCATCCCTGTCCCCCTCCCAAACTTTTCTACCAACCCATTCAACACACTCAATTGCCACTCCTTCCTGACTAACACCGTTGTATCATCAACATAGCCAATTATACCCCCTACCTCCTCCATCCCATCAGACCCTGTACTCAACCCCTTTTCCACTAATCTATAAAAAGGATCCTGTAAAAGTGCAAAAAGGATCTGCGACAGAGGACATCCCTGTCGCAGACCCTTCCTCATTTCCACCGCCCTTCCCACATTCCCATTAATCTGCACCCGTATTAACGCACCTGCATACAATGTTTCAACCCACCTTACCACCCCTGCCCCAAAACCTTGTCTCTCCAAAATTTTGAATAACATTTCCCTATCAACCCTGTCATATGCCCTCTGCCAATCCAATCCTAGCACCCCCTCTTCGCTACCTTCAATAACCTGCTTAATGCTCCGATGCCCCGTACGAATACTCCTTCCAGGCACCCCAAATTGACCCCCATGCAAAACACCCCCTAAACCCCTCTTGATCCTGTTTGCCAATATCTTTGCGAAAATCTTGTAATCCGCCGTCAACATAGCCAAACCCCTATAATCACTTAGGCCCTCAGGTGAATCACCCTTCGCCACCAAAACTACCACCCCAGTCCTCATAGATTCCCCCATAAAACCTTCCTCCCTCAACCCATTGAACAACCTCACTAGTACCCCTTTTAAAGCCTCCCAATGAGTGACATACAGATCCCCGGCAACCCGTCTATCCCAGGTGACTTCCTAACCTCAATCCCTTCACCGCCTCCCATACCTCCCCTCCACAATCTCAGCCCTACACTCTCGTCCCTCCTCCACACTCAATAATCTCCCTATTCCCTCAACAACCCATCTCTATCCACCTGATTAACCTTCCCTTCTCATATTGACCACGGAACCATCCTTCCGGTACCCCCATACCCTCCGTCGTTTGCAAACCTCCCTTCCTGATACCCAGCCACCCCTTCTACCTTTAGAGACGAAATTAACATCCCCTCCTGCGTTTCTGGAAATTCCGTAAAACCACTTTCGAAGCCTTATTTCCCCATAATACCTCCTCCATACCACTCCTAACCCTTAAAGCATGAAAACGTTCCTCTTGTAATTCCCGTAACCTATCCCTCAAATCCACCACCTCTTCCTTACTCCTCCCCCAATCCCCACCTGACAATCACGCAACAACCCCTCCAAATATTTCTGATACCCAAACCTACTCCTGCTCTCTTCCCTACCGACCCACCCATAAAACTTCCGAATTTCCTCTTTCCCCTTCTCCATCCACCACCTGACAACCCCATTCGTCACCCCCCCTTCCACACCCCCTCCACCATTCTTCGAACATCTCTACCCCCTTCCCTCTCCAACAATCTCGTATTCAATTTCCAATAACTCTTATACACACTCACCACCCCATCCCACCCCCCTTCAAACAACACACCCCTATGGTCCGAAAAATCCACATCTACACATTCCACCCTCCGAACTTCCACCGCCCTCGTCACATATATTCTGTCCAATCGTGCCGCATAAGCATTCCTCACAAATGTGTATTCCACCAACTCTCCACGTCCCCCACCACATCTACCACACCCACTGCCCCCAACACTCCTCAAAGACCCCAACACACCCCCTCCCCGTGGTTCCACGTCCCTTATCCTAATCACACAATTCCAATCACCAGCAATTATAGACACCTGAGGCAAACCTCGGACAGCATACGTCAATTCATTATTAACAAAATCATCCTTTATACTCCTATTTCCTATGGCTGGCATATACACACCCAAGAAGCTCACCTGCACCCCACCCCAATCCCGTTCACTCTAACTACTCTACCTCCCATGTCCTCCCAAGACTCCAAGGTGAATGGGCTTGACTCACTGATTCCTACCAACACACCCCCTTTAAACGCCCTGGCATCACACGCAAAAATCCTATACCCCTTCACCACAATCTCATTACCCTTCCTATAATTATGCTCCTGTATAAAGACGACATCAACTTTCCACCTTTTCAAAGTAACCTCCACCCATTTGCGTTTTACCTCATTCCTGAGGCCATTCACGTTTATTGTTACACACCTGAAATATAAGACTGTGGTTTGCCCTTCTGCTTCAGTACTCTCTTCTCCAATTTCATATTCCCCTCCCCATCCTTTCCCCTCCAACCCCTCATCCTCCTTCACTACCCCAGCAGCACCATGACCTTTCGATCTTGCCCCTTTCCCCTGAACCACTTCTGCCCACACCTTTTTCCCAGGCCTTTGCGCCGCCGTCAACAAGTCATCCTCAGACTCCTCTCCCGGCCTTTTCCTGGACGCACCTTTCTCTTCAATCAACTCCATTTCTTCCTCCCTATGAACCTCTGCCACTACCACAGATACATGAACATTATTCTCTTCCCCACACATGTCTTTCTCAACAACATTCACATGAAAATCATTCTGTGCCCCACCCTGCACCAGTGCAGAGACTTCTTCCATCGATAAGGGATCTTCCTGTATGAACTCTCTCAAATCCTGCAAGATCTCTGCCTCCTCCCCAGGCAAACCCTGATGTTCGTCAACAGACGCGGTACTCTGCACCACCGATGCCTCAGACGACACCTTACCCTCCTCCTCCTTCTGCCTGTCCACCTGATCCATTTCCTCACTCCACGACTTACGCACCATGCCCTCCTTCCCGTCGTCCACACGTTCTTCTGTAGAAACTGCTGAAGCCTGCTCCGTCCGCACACCAGCCTCCTCACCTGGCCGCACATCCGTCTGCCTTCGAATACAATCCACCGCCAGGTGCCCCTGCTGTCCGCATAACCGACAGGTACGGGCCTGCCCAACATAAGTGACATACACCTGCATGCGAAAACCAGACATTAGTACGTACGAAGGGATTGCCTGACGTAACGTCATCTTGACCGAATACGTCCCCTCCAACATACCAGCATAGGGCCCCTTTGTCCACCGTCCAACAGTTACAGCATGAACAATTCCATATTTCTGCATGACTTCAGTGACATCACATTCTGCCGCCTCAAACGGCACGTTCCTCAATTTTATCCACTTATAAGTGGTTGAAATGTCACGTACACATACCACTAGTCCTTCCATTACCACCAACCTTTTGTCCTGAAACTTATCCACGATCCTGTGGTAAGCCTCCGTGCAAGCAAATTTCACAAATAGTCTCCTCGCCCCATTCAAAGATATGCCGTACAGTTCTGAATGGTCGGCGCCTAGAACATCACGTAGAAGTGCTGGCAGAACAACATCCACATTGGATGGGTACACCGCTCCCTGTAGAACCTCAATCCCAATGGTGTTAACTCTCCTCCTGTAACCGGCCTCCATGACAGTGAAAATAAAATTTCACGATACGGCCACCAGAGGACACCACGAGCACCCGCACACAACCAGGGCTGGGCATGCAATGATTTGTGTGAGAACTGTAATTAAGTATTCCAACTGACAGAACACAGACTTTATATATCACACGCTTGCCCAGCGTATTACCTATCAGTGACATACTTTGATGTAAACCAAGTTGAACTATAAGTAGTCTAAGAGACAGACAACTGACTATATATACATAATTAGGATACACTGGCAATGAAATTTACTGTTCATTAGTTTGCTGATCCACCTCGTGGAACCATACTGGTTCATGAAACAAACCACTGGTTCATCGAACCAAATATGGTCGAAGATAACTATAACTGTCGGTACATCAAGAAGCAACATCCGGTTCCAAGACAACAATAGCTGGGGAGGATTTTTTTGAGCGTATACTCGACTGACTCTGTTAGAGTCAGCATAATCACCCAGAGTCTGTCAGCCTCCCCACAGACTATCTCAAGGTCATGGTGCATTACTCCACAGGTGGCTCCCAAAACAAGTACACTGAACAATGTACATTTACCATTCTGATGTCCTTCATGACAACTGGTCCAGGTTAAAGACCAGAATGATTGTTCCAGTATAACTGGTTGCTGGTTCAAGCTTGAACTGCTACGAAGGTAGATATAAAACACTTGGAAAATGACACTTTACCAACTCTAAGAGATTATTATTCACCTCACTCGCCATATACCAATCAATTAGGTCACTAGTGACTTGCACAAGATTTACTGATTGTAATAAACTTAATGAACAAGGTAAGTACAAACTTTTACCTGTTCCCTCATGTGTATCAATCATATCTGGGTTCAGCAGCCTTGGATTTGTAGGGAGATCAGAACAGGACTCCTATTAATGTCCAGCTAAATGCTAAGCGCTCGTCATAGCTAATTATCGTCAGTTATTATACTTGCTTTCACTCCACTTTCACTCCACTTTCACTCCACTTAACAATGTGCTGGAAATATCTATGGGGTCACAGCCCCGGCTTGGTGGCATGAGCTCTCGCTTCACACTGAGTTTCCGGGTTCGATTCCCGGCGAAGAGGTGGAAACATCGGACGTGTTTCCTTACACCGTTTGTCTATGTTCACCCATTAGTAAAATGGGTACCTGGGTGTTAGTCGAGTAGTAAATAAAGATATTATTATTATTATTATTATTATCAAGAGACTCAGAGAGATATCAGGGCACATGATAATTAGAGGCACAGTATATTCTGTCTTTGATATAGTCAGAGAGCGTTCTGGCATTCAAACTGGGCACCTGCCAGGAGCCACGTTGTGCCCTCTCTAGACCTGAACACGAGACTGCCCTGGGTATTTCAAAGCCGCTGAAGCACTAACTGTCCTGGGTCAATGTTGTCAGAACTGGCAACAAAGAGAGCTAATTCAGTGCTCTTGACATGTAAGAAGACAGTCACTCTGACGTTCACAAAGTTATCAAAGCTCTGTGATCTAATAATAAATATTTCCAGTGCCGTTGTTCGAGCCACTGAGAGGTCAAAGACGTAGATATGGCACTATGGCACGGTGGGTGCGAAAAACCGTTATTCCCCATTATACCCCCACTGGGTGCAACGGTCGCTGGCTGACCACTGGGTGCAACGGTCGCTGGCTGACCACTGGGTGCAACGGTCGCTGGCTGACCACTGGGTGCAACGGACGCTGGCTGACCACTGGGTGCAACGGACGCTGGCTGACCACTGGGTCATAAGAGTCTTACGGAGGAAAGGGTTACAACACTGTCTCTCAAACATTCTAATATTCGGGAGTTCAGAAATTCCCAAAACTGGGTTAATGTGAGTCTCCTGCGATATGCTGGGCGCTATGCCCACCCCATGGTCTTGTTGCCTGTTTCCTGTCTTCTTGACAATTCCCTACTTTTAAAAATAATAATAATAATAATAATAATAATAATATAATATCTTTATTTACTACAAGTACATGCACAAGGTATACAGTCCCAGTTGACATCAATAACATACTACTATATAGAAAGCCACTTGTTATGCTGAGCATTTCGGGCAAATTAGGTCAGTTTTGTCCCAGGATGCGACCCACACCAGTCGACTAACACCCAGGTACCCATTTTACACTGATGGGTAAACAGGGACAGCAGGTGTCTTATGGAAACACGTCCCTAATGTTTTTCAGCCGTACCGGAGGAGATTCGAACCCCGGACCTCAGTGTGTGAGGTGAGTGCGCTAGCGATCGTGTGTGTGTGTGTGTGTGTGCGTATGTTACGGTCCCCTATCTAACATGGCTGTTAGGTAGTATATCTGCCGGCTTGTGACGTCATCAAACGTGATGTTTGACTGCCGAGCCGACTGGACCGACAGTGTCAAACCAGACTCTCATATACACAACACTGGAGAGTTCACCAGCTCCCTGATACACTTGGGGAGTGTCAACCAGACTCTTCCACATATAACATCGGAGAGTTCAAGACTCTCATACACTACTGGAGTTCGCCAGCAGACCTGCTTGAGAGTTGTAGACTCTCGCAGTGTGGTGCTGGTGACAGGTCTACAGTGCTCCAGTGCTGAGAGAACTGGAAGTTCTATCCTCTCTAGACCGTGTTACTCGAAAGCAACTCTGTACTTGTGATGTTTGCAAGGCCAAGTACAGTGTTGGTGTTCTCTTCCTGCTTGATATGAGGACACTTAATGAGGAGAGCGGCAAGTCTGGTCACCAGAATTACACTATCTAATGGCTTATTCATCGTACCGACTATGTACCTGCGACTATGTACATGAGATTGTGTTTACCCGGAGATTGTTACCCGGAGTGTCAGGTATTCAGTGGTGCATCCAGAGAGTTTGTGACGGTGGCACGACACAAGTTAAGAGTCGTGTATTTGGTGTGTGTCAAGACGCGGTGCACAGGTTTTATTAGAGATGGGTTCACGATGCAGGGGGCGTGCCATGTGGCACAGAGAAGGTGTCGTGTGACACAGCGATGGAGTCTTATGGTACAGGGAGATCGGGTGTCGTGGAACCCCGTATGCGTGCCATAAGACAGAGATAAGGGTGTCTGAGGACACGGTGGAGAAGGAGTATCATGACGAGGTATGGCAGTGTCCTGCGTGGCACTGAAGATGCATGTCGTGGCACTTGAAGATGGCAGCCACTTGATAAACACTCAGTATATGATTTTACTTGTGGTATTTTAGTGTACTATGATTTTTGTGTATATAAATGTTTTTACACAAATTATAAAGATTATGATTTTATTCAGATTATGTTTTTACATTAATAATAATATAATAAATATTGAAAATCTGATATTTTACTTAGTATCCCAAACAGTCGTTTATTACAAATGATTATATTTTTGTAATAGCGTACGTATGTCTGGGTGAGAGAGACAAATAAACACACAACAGTACAGAGAGAGAGATGAATGACAACAGTGTTTTGAAATGAAATTGAACTCTGCAAAAATATGGAGAGAAGTGTGTTCTTGTATATACACCTTTGTAACCTTTAATAGAGTCTGACACTCTCTCCCTCTCTTCTCTCTCAACATGAAGGGGGTTAACAGATACGGAAAGGACTAAAGAAAATATTGAAGAGAATATGTAGGCGTAAGTTAAGAAGAGAAAGAAAGAAAGAAACAAAAACATGAAGTTTATGAAATACTCTACCTGAGGTGCTGGGGTGTGGTGTGCTGGGGTGTGGTGTGCTGGGGTGTGGTGTGCTGGGGTGTGGTGTGCTGTGAAGTGCTGGGGTGTGGTGTGCTGTGAAGTGCTGGGGTGTGGTGTGCTGGTAAGTGCTAGGGTGTGATGTGCTGAAGTATGGTGTGCTGTGATGTCCTGTGGTGTGCTGTGAAGTCCTGGGGTGTGGTGTGCTGTGAAGTGCTGGGGTGTGGTGTGCTGGGGTGTGCTGGGGTGTGGTGTGCTGGGGTGTTGTGGTGTGTTGGGGGTTCTGTGCTGTGGTGTGCTGTGTGTCTGGGTGTTGGTGGTGCTGGTGGATGTCTGGGGTGGAGTGTGCTGGGGTGGAGTGTGCTGGGGTGGTGTGCTGGGTGGGGTGCTGGGTGATGTGCTTCGTGATGTCGGGGTTGTGTGCTGTGATGTCTGGGGTGTGGTGTGGTGGTACTGGGGTGGGTGCTGTGAAAGTTGCTGTGCAGTGTGCTAGGGGTGTGAGTGCTGGGGGGAGTGTACTGTGGGGTGTGAGTGTGCTGGGGTGTGACTGTGGATGTCGTGATTCGGAGATGGTGGTAGTTCGTATGTGTGTGATGGGTTGCTGGGGTGGAGTTGGTATATGTTTGTAGCTTTAGTGATGGTGTGGTGTAGTGGGTGGGTGTGTTGTTGCTTAGTGTAGTGTGATGGTGATGTGTCTGGTGTGATGTGCTTGGTGTGAGTGTGCTGGGTGTGAGTGTCTGGTGATGTGCTGGGTGGAGTGTGCTGTAGAGGAGTGTGACAGGTGGTTAATGGTAGAGTGACTGGTGAATATGGGAGAGGTGTGCTGAGGAGTCGGCGTGTGGTGTGGAGTGTAATGGGGTGACTTTGTGCTTGTGCTACTGGGGAGAGTGTGTCTGGGGTGGAGGGCTGGTGGAGTTGCTGGGGTGAGTGTGGGGGATACGTGTATGACTGGAGTGTGCTGGGTGGAGTGTGCTGGGGTGGAGTGTGCTGGGGTGGAGTGTGCTGGGGTGGAGTGTGCTGGGGTGGAGTGTGCTGGGGTGGAGTGTGCTGGGTGGACTGTGCTTGGGGAGTGTGCTGGGGTGGAGTGTGCTTGGGTGGAGTGTGCTGGGTGATGTGCTGGGGTGGATGTGCTGGGGTGGGTGTGCTGGGTGGAGTGTGCTGGGGTGGAGTGTGCTGGGTGAGTGTGCTGGGGTGATGTGCTGGGTGAGTGTGCTGGGTGAGTGTGCTGGGTGATGTGCTGGGGTGGAGTGTGCTGGGGTGAGTGTGCTGGGGTGGAGTGTGCTGGGGTGGAGTGTGCTGGGGTGGTTGCTGGGGTAGTTGCTGGGTGGGTTCTGGGTGTGCTTCTGGTGGAGTGTCTGGGTGGAGTGTGCTGGGGTGGAGTGTGCTGGGTGGGTGTCTGGTGGATGTCTGGGTGGAGTGTGCTGGGGTGGATGTGCTGGGGTGGATGTCTGGGTATTGTGGTGAGTGTGCTGGGGTGGGTGTGCTGGGTGGAGTTCTGGGTGGAGTGTCGGGTGGATGTGCTGGTGGTGCTGGGGTGGAGTGCTGGTGGAGTGTGTGGGGTGGAGTGTAGGGTGGGTGTGCTGGGGTGGAGTGTCTGGTGGTGTGCTGGGTGGAGTGTCTGGGTGGAGTGTCTGAGGTGGAGTGTCTGGGTGGGTGTACTGGGGGATGTCTGAGGTGGATGTGGGTGCCTGGGGTAGGTGCTGGGGTGGTGCTGGGTGGATGTGCTAGTGGAGTGCTGGAGGTAGTGTGCTGGGTGGTGCTGGGGTGAGGTGCTGGGTGAGTGTGTGGGTGGAGTGTGCTGGGGTGGAGTGTGTGGGGTGGAGTGTCTGGGGTGGAGTGTGCTGGTGGGTGCTGGGGTGGAGTGTCTGGGGTGGATGTGCTGGGTGGAGTGTGCTGGGGAGTGTGTCTGGGTGGATGTTGGTGAGTGTCTGGGTGATTTGGGTGAGTGTCTGGGGTGGAGTGTGGGGTGGAGTGTGCTGGGTGGGTGTGCTGGTGGAGTGCTGGGTGAGTGTCTGGGGTGGAGTGTGCTGGGGTGGAGTGTGCTGGGGTGGAGTGTACTTGGGTGGAGTGTACTGGGTGGAGTGTACTGGGTGGAAAGTGCTGAGGTGGAGTGTGCTGGGTGGATGTGCTGGGTGAGTGTCTGGGTGGAGTGTGCTGGGGTGGAGTGTGTGGTGGAGGTGCTGGGGTAAAGTGTGCTGGGGTGGAGTGTGCTGGGTGGAGTGTGTGGGTAGAGTGTGCTGGGGTGGAGTGTGCTGGGTGGAGTGTGCTGGGGTGGAGTGTGCTGGGTGGAGTGTGCTGGGGTAGAGTGTGCTGGGGTAGAGTGTGCTGGGGTGGAGTGTGCTGGGGTGGAGTGTGCTGGGTGGAGTGTGCTGGGTGGAGTGTGCTGGGGTGGAGTGTGCTGGGGTGGAGTGTGCTGGGGTGAGTGTCTGGGGTGGAGTGTGCTGGGGTGAGTGTGCTGGGTGTGTTGTGTGGGGTGGAGTGTCGGGTGGAGTGTGCTTGTGGGGGGGTGGGTGGGGTGATGACTGGGTGGAGGTTCTGAGGTGGAGTGACTTGGTGGTGTGACTGGGGTGGGGTGCTGGTGAGGGGAATGTCTGGTGGACTCTGGTGGGGTAGAGTGTGCTGGGGTGGAGTGTGCTGGGGTGGAGTGTGGTGGAGGGGGGGGAGTGTGCTAGGTGAGTGACTGGGGTGGAGGTACTGGGGTGGAGGTAGTGGGGTGGAGGTAGTGGGTGGAGGTACTGGGGTGGAGGTGCTGGTGGGTACTGGTGATGTACTGTGGAATGTGCTGGGTGGAGTGTGCTGGGGGAGTGTACTGGTGGATGGATGACTTGAGGTGGATTGGGTAGAGTGTCCTGGGGTGGAGTGTGCTGGGGTGGTGTGGGGTGGAGTGTGTGTGTGGATGTGCTGGAGTAGGTGTGCTGGGGTGGGTGTGGTGTGGGTGGAGTGTGCTGGGGTGGAGGTGTGGGTGGATGTGCTGGGTGGAGTGTGCTGGGGTGAGGTGCTGGGGTGGAGTGTGCTGGGGTGGAGGTGTGTGGGTGGAGTGTGTGGGGTGGGGTGCTGGGGTGGAGTGTGCTGGGGTAGAGTGTGCTGGGTGGAGGTGTGGAGTGGAGGTGCTGGGGTGGAGTGTGCTGGGGGTAGGATGTGCTGGGGTGGAGGTGCTGGGGTGCAGTGTGCGGGGTGGGGTGTGGGGTGGAGTGGACTGGGGTGGAGGTGCTGGGGGAGTGTAGTGGGGTGGAGTGTACTGGGGTGGAGTGTGCTGAGTGGGTCTGGGGGGGTGTCTGGGGTGGAAGTGTGGGGTGGAGTGTGCTGGGGTGTCAGAGAGGTACTGTAAAATAATTTTAAGAGATGATTCATTTTTTAAGTAAATTGTACAAATAATAATATAATTATAATTTCTGCCTGCAGGTGAGTGTCAGGGTGAAGGTGAAGGTGAAGGTGAACGTGAAGGTGAACACCAAGACGGAAGCATGCAAACTTAAGTAAGTTCACTTTAGTGTGTAATCACCAAATTTTACTCACCTAATTATGGTTGCAAGTTTCGAATCACAGTTCCTGGCCCGCTTCTTCACTGGTCGCTTCTAGGTCCACTCTCTCTGCTCCGTGAGCTTTATCATACCTCTTCTTAAAGCTATGTATGAATCCTGCCTCAACTACATCACTTTCCAGACTATTCCACTTCCTGAAGACTCTTTGACTAAAGAAATACTTCCTAACATCCCTGTGACTCATCTGAGTCTTCAACTTCCAATTGTGACCCCTTGTGTCTGTGTCCCATCTCTGGAACATTCTGTCTCTGTCCACCTTGTCGATTCCTCTTAGTATTTTATATGTCGTTATAATATCCTCCCCCTATCTGTCCTGTCCTCCAGTGTCGTCAGGTCGATTTCCCTTAATCTCTCCTCGTAGGACATGCCCCTTAGCTCAGGGACTAGTCTCGTTGCAAACATTTGCATTTTCTCTAACTTCCTGACGTTCCTGGCCACGTGTGGGTTCCAAACTGGTGCTACAAATGGTTTTGAAAACCGACAAGTTTGAGATTAAGACACTTAAGCAACATATGTTGCTTAAGTGTCTTAATCTCAAACTGGTGCTACATACTCGAATATGCGCCTGACGTATACAGTCTACAGGCTCCTGAACGATTCCTTACTGAGATGTCGGAATGCTATTCTTAGGATTGCTAGGCGCCCATATGCTGCACAGTTATTTGGTTGATGTGCGCCTCAGAAGATATGCTCGGTATTATACTCACCCCAAGATCCTTTTCTTTGAGTAAGATTTGAACAAGTTTCTGGACCAGCCCTGCTGCCTCTCCAGATCCCTTTGTAGCTCTGCCTGATCCCCCTCCGATTGAATTCTCCTCATTAGCTTCATGTCGTCAGCAAACAGGGACACTTCTGAACCTATTGCTTCCGTCATGTCATTCACATGTACCAGAAACAGTACCGGTCCTAGGACTGACCCCTGTGAAACCCTGCTCGTCACAGGCGCCCATTCTGACACCTCGTCACGTACCATGACTCGCTGATGCCTTCCCGTCAGGTATTCTCCGATCCATTGCTGAGCCTTCCCTGTTATACCTGCCTGGTCCTCCAGCTTTTGCACTAACCTCTTGTGTGGAACTGTGTCAAAAGCCTTCTTACAGTCTAAGAAAACGCAATCTACCCACCCCTCTCTCTCTCTCTTGTCTTACTGGTGTCACCTTGTCATAGAACTCCAGTAGGTTTCTGACACAGAATTTCCTATCCCTGAATCTGTGTTAGTTGTCGTTGATAAGCTCATTCCTTACTAGGTGTTCCACCACTCTTCTCCATGACTTTGCATACTATACATGTCAGTGACACTGGTCTGTAGTTTAATGCTTTGTGTCTGTCTCCTGTTTTTTTTTTTAAATTGGGACTACATTTGCTGTCTTCCATACCACCTCAGGTAGTCGCTCTGTTTCGATAGATGTGTTGAAGATTGTTGTTAGTGGTACACATAGCATCTCTGCATACTGTCTCAGGACCCATGGAGAGATGGTATCCGGCCCCATCTCCTTTGATGTATCTAGCTTGCTTAGCCTCTTCACCTCCTCGGTTGTATGTATTGTGTCTAGCACTTGATTGTGTACACCACCTCTCTGTCTTACTGGAGTACCTTCTGTCTTCTCTGTGAACACTTCTTTGAATCTCATGTTGAGCTCCTCACATACTTCTCAGTCGTTTCTTGTGATCTCCTTCCTTCCTTCCTCAGCCTGATTACCTGGTCTTGACTGTGTTTTCTTCTGATGTGACTGTACTACAGCTTCAGGCCGGGCTTGGCTTTCGCTGCTATGTCATTTTCGCATTGTCGTTGGGCCTCCCTCCTTACCTGTGCATATTCATTTCTGGTTCTTCAATTGCTCTTCTTATTCTTCTGGGTCCTTTGCCTTCTGTACTTCTTCCATTCTCTAGCACACTTGGTTTTGGCCCCTCTACACCTATGTGAACCAAGGGCTCGTCCTGGCCTTCTCGTTATTTCTGTTGCCCTTGGGTACAAGCCTCTCCTCTGCTTCCTTGCATATTGTTGTCACATATTCCATCATCTCATTTACTGATCTCCCTGCCAGTTCTCTGTCCCACTGAACCTCGTGCAGGAAATTCATGCCTGTGTACTCCCCTCTCTTGTAGTTTGGCTTCATTCATCCTGCCCTTCCTGCTTCCATCTCCACTTGGAACTCTACTGTGTATTCGAAGCTCAGAACCATGTGATCACTAGCCCCGCAAGATCTTTCATATGTGATGTCCTCAATATCTGCACTACTCAAGGTGAATACTAGGTCCAGTCTTGCTGGTTCGTCCTCTCTTCTCTCTCTGGTAGTCTCCCTTAGGTGTTGGTACATGAGGTTTCCAGTACCATCTCCATCATCTTAGCCCTCCACATTTCTGGGCCCCCATGTAGCTCCAGGTTTTCTTAGTCATTTTCTTTTTGATTGAAATCGTCCACAATCAGTAGATTTGCCCTGCCCACTTGGACCCTTCTGGCCACTTTAGCCAGTGTGTCAACAATTGCTCTGTTACTCTCATCATATTTTTGCCTTGGCCTCCTGCTATTTTATGGTGAGTTATAAATCACTGCAATTACAACCTTGGGACCTCCAGTGTTCCTATTATGAAGTCTCTTGCTTCTCTTCCGTCTCCTCTCTCCAGTTCCTAAAAATCCCATTGGTTTTTGATGAGCAGTGCCACTCCTCCTCCCCCTCTCTTCCCTCTGTCTTTCCTTAGGATCTGGTATCCAGTTTGAAAGATGGCATCTGTTATTATTCCTGTGAGCTTGGTTTCTGTAAGAACTATGATGTCTGGTGATGCCTCTTTGATTCTTTTGTGCCACTCCTCCCACTTATTCGTTATTCCATCAGCGTTGGTGTACCATACCTTCAGTTCCCTCTCCAACGCTGTATTCTGTATTCTGGGGGGTTTGTGGGGTTTGGGGGAGTAGGGGACCTGGCAGGGTGCTCCGGGATTCTAATGCATACTGTGGGGTGGGGGCTGTTAGGGTGGAGTGTGGTTTGTATTGGGATAGTATCTTTGGCTGTGGGGTTCTGAGGGTGGTTCTGTGGGTGTTTGCGCTTGTTGCTCTGCCCAGTTCTGGTTGTTCCCTGCTGACTCTATCCTTGTCTCTTTTTCTAGCCCCTTTTGTTTCTGTGTCCTCTCCCTCAGCTGCTGTCATAGGAACACCCTCCTGTACGTTGATTCCTTCAGGATCCTGTTCCTCACTGTTTCTGTCATGAGAATTAATCTGACCATCCGATTTCTTCCCTTTGAGTAACCCCCTCCCTATTCTCTGAAAATTTACTATCTCAGTCATGTCCTCCTTGCCTATATGTTTGATGATGTTTTCAATCTCTTGTTCTTCTTTCTGCCATCTTTCATTGTATGTCCTCCCTTCTCTCTCCTGAAGCCCATGAATAAAGACTGACCTCTCCCTCTCCTCCTCACATTGCCTTTCCCTCCATGTCTCTGGGTCCCTTTTGTACATAGCCATTGTCTCCATTATTATTTCCTGTAATTCTTGGTGGCCTGGTCGTGCCTCTGCATGGGACCTGTCACCTTCTCTATCTGCAGTCCCCTCACTTACTGCTGTCCCTGTATCTGTGTGTGTGTGTGTGTACTCACCTAATTGTGGTGGCAGGGGTCGATTTATAGCTCCTGGCCGCATCTCTTTACTGGTCACTATTAGGTCTTCTTTCTCATTGCTCCATGATCTTTATCATACCTCATCTTAAAACTATGTATGGATCCTGCCTCCACCACATCACTTTCCAGACTATTCCACTTCCTGACACCTCTATGGCTCAAGAAATGCTTCCTAACATTCTTCTGACTCATCTGAGCCTTCAACTTTCAATTGTGACCCCTTGTTCCTGTTTCCCATCTCTGGAACATCCTGTCTTTGTCACCTTGTCAATTTCTTGCAGTATATTATATGTCGTTACCATGTCCCCCCTATCCCTAATTGTCCTTCAGTGTCGTCAGGTCGATTTCCCTTAATATTTCTTCATAGGACATTCCGGGACTAGTCTTGTTGCAAACCTTTGCACTTTCTCTAATTTCTTGATGTGCTTGACCAGGTGTGGGTTCCAAACTGGTGCTGCATACTCCAGTATGGGCCTGACGTACACAGTGTACAGTGTCTTGAACTATTCCTTACTGAGGTTTCGGAGCGCTATTCTCAGGTTTGCCAGGCGCCCATATGCTGCAGCAGTTATCTGGTTGATGTGCGCTTCAGGAGATGTGCTCGGTATTATACTCACCCCAGGATCCTTTTCCTTGAGTGAGGTTTGCAGTCTTTGGCCACCTAGCTTGTACTCTGTGATCTTTGCCCTTCCCCATTTGGCAGGGTTAAATTCCAGGAGCCATTTGCTGGACCAGGCTTGTAGCCTGTCCAGGCCTCTTTGTAGTCCTGTGTGATCTTCATCCGATTTAATTCTCCTCATTAACTTTACATCATCTGCAAACAGGTCTTACCATTATTTTTGTTTCCCTTGGGAACGAACCTCACCTCTGCCTCCTCGCATTTTGTTGTCACATAGTCTATCATTTTGTTTACTGATTATCCCACCAATTCTCTTTCTCACTGAACCTCTTGCAGGAAATTCCTCATGCTTGTGTAGTCCTCCCTTTTGTAGTTTGGCTTCTCCCATCCTACTCCTACATCCCTCTCTATTTGTAACTCTACTATGTATTCGAAGCTCAGAACCACATGATCACTAGTCTGAACTGCTGAAGGTGAATATTAAGTCCAGTGTTGCTGGTTCATCCTCTCTCTCTGGTAGTGTCCCTAACATGTTGATGCATGAGATTTTCCGGTACAACCTCCATCATTTTAACTCCATGTTTTGGGTCCACCGTGTGGCTCTTGGTTTTTGCAGTGAATCTTGTGATTGAAATCACCCATAACTAGTAACTTTGACCTACCCATGTGAGTCCCTTTATCATCAGGATGTCCTTCCACCGTCCCTTTATCATCAGGATGTCCTTCCACCGTCCCTTTATCACCAGGATGTCCTTCCACCGTCCATTTATCATCAGGATGTCCTTCCACCGTCCCTTTATCATCAGGATGTCCTTCCACCGTCCCTTTATCATCAGGATGTCCTTCCACCGTCCCTTTATCACAGGATGTCCTTCCACCGTCCCTTTATCATCAGGATGTCCTTCACTCCCTTTATCATCAGGATGTCCTTCCACTGTCCTTTATCATCAGGATGTCCTTCTACCGTCCCTTTATCATCAGGATGTTCTTCCCTACTGTCCTTATCTAATCAGGATGTCTCTTCACTGTCCTTTATCATCAGGATGTCCTTCACTGTCCTTTATCATCAGGATGTCCTTCCACGTCCTTTATCATCGGATGTCCTTCACTCGTCTCCTTTATACAGGATGTCCTTCCACCGTCCCTTTATCATCAGTGATGTCCTTCCACCGTCCTTTATCATCAGGATGTTCCTTCCATTGTCTCTTTATCATCAGGATGTCCTTCCACGTCCCTTTATCATATCTAGTATGTCTCATTCTCACCGTCCTTTATCATCAGGATGTCCTTCCACCGTCCCTTTATCACCAGGATGTCCTTCCACCGTCCCTTTATCATCAGGATGTCCTTCCACCGTCCCTTTATCATCAGGATGTCCTTCCATTGTCCCTTTATCATCAGGATGTCCTTCCACCGACATCTCTTCACCCCTTATATCAGGATGTCCTTCCACCGTCCTTTATCATCAGGATGTCCTTCCACCGTCCCTTTATCATCAGGATGTATTTCCATTGTCCCTTTATCATCAGGATGTCCTTCCACCGTCCCTTTATCATCAGGATGTCCTTCCACCGTCCCTTTATAATCAGGATGTCCTTCCATCGTCCCTTTATCATCAGGATGTCCTTCCACCGTCCTTTTATCATTAGGATGTCCTTCCACCGCCCTTCATCATCAGGATGTCCTTCCTGCGTCTCATCATCAGGATGTCTTTGCTGCGTCCCTTTATCACCAGGATGTCTTTCCTGCGTCCCTTCATCACCAGGATGTCTTTATTGCGTCCCTTCATCACCAGGATGTCCTTCCTACGTCCCTTCATCACCAGGATGTCCTTCCTGCGTCCCTAAATCAGGATGTCCTTCCTGTGTCCCTTCATCAGAATGTCCTTCCTGCGTCCCTTCATCAGGATGTCCTTCCACCGTCCCTTCATCATCAGGATGTCCTTCCTGCGTCTCTTCATCACCAGGATGTCCTTCCTGCGTCTCTTCATCACCAGGATGTCCTTCCTGCGTCTCTTCATCACCAGGATGTCTTTCCTGCGTCCCTTCATCTCCAGAATGTCCTTAATGCGTCCCTTCATCACCAGAATGTCCTTCCTGCGTCCCTTCATCACCAGGATGTCCTTCCTGCGTCCTTTCATCAGGATGTCCTTCCTGCGTCCCTTCATCACCAGGATGTCCTTCCTGCGTCCCTTCATCAGGATGTCCTTCCTGTGTCCCTTCATCAGAATGTCCTTCCTGCGTCTCTTCATAACCAGGATGTCCTTCCTGCGTCCCTTCATCACCATGATGTCCTTCTTGCGTCCCTTCATCACCAGGATGTCCTTCCACCGTCCCTTCATCATCCTCATCAACACACACAACAACACCCACGTCAACACACACAACAATAACCACGTCACACACACAATAAGTCATAACCACAACATACACCAAACACTAACCTACGTCAACACTACAATCAACACCAGTACATCAAACACACAATACTACATCAACACACAACAATAACATCAACATACACTTACCAATCACACACACCCTCAACACACACAATAACCATCACACAACAACAATAACTTCAACACAACAAAATAACCACATCAACACACACAACAATAACCACATCAACACACACAACAACACCCACGTCAACACACACAACAATAACCACATCAACACACACAACAATAACCACGTCAACACACACAACAACACCCACGTCAACACACACAACAATAACCACGTCAACACACAACAAAACCCACGTCAACACACACAACAACACCCACATCAACACACACAACAATAACCACGTCAACACACACAACAACACCCACATCAACACACACAACAATAACCACGTCAACACACAACAATAACCACGTCAACACACAACAATAACCACGTCAACACACACAACACCCAAGTCAACACACACAAACCCCACATCAACACACACAACAATAACCACGTCAACACACACAACAATAACCACGTCAACACACACAACAAAACCACATCAACACACACAACAACACCCACATCAACACACACAACAACACCACATCAACACACACAACAACACCACCATCACACACACAACAACACCACCATCACACACACAACAACACCACCATCACACACACAACAACACCACCATCACACACACAACAACACCACCAACACACACAACAACACCCACATCAACACACACAACAACACCCAAGTCAACACACACACAACACCCACATCAACACACACAACAACACCCACATCAACACACACAACAACACCCACATCAACACACACAACAACACCCACATCAACACACACAACAACACCCAAGTCAACACACGCACAACTCCACGTCGACACACACAACAATACCCACGTCAATAATCACAGCAACACCCACGTCAACACACAGCCCCGATGGCATGGTGGCTAGCGCTCTTGCTTCACGCACGGAGGGCCCGGGTTCAATTCCCGGCGGGGCCGAAACATTTCGAAGTGTTTCCTTACACATACACACACACACACATACATACAACAGGCCTAGTGTCTAATCGACATGTGCCTAGGACAAAATGGTAACTAACACACAAACACCCACGTCAACAATCACAGCAACACCCACGTCAACAATCACAACACCCACGTCAACACACACATAACACCCACGCCAACAATCAGAGCAACACCCACGTCAACAATCAGAGCAACACCCACGTCAACAATCACAAAAACACCACGTACCACACACAACACAGTCAACAATCAACAACACTCGTCAACAATCAGAGCAACACCCTCGTCAACAATCACAACACCCACGTCAACACACACATAAAACCCACGCCAACAATCAGAGCAACACCCACGTCAACAATCACAAAAACACCCACGTCAACACACACACAACACCCACGTCAACAATCAGAGCAACACCCACGTCAACAATCACAACAACACCCACGTCAACACACACACAACACCCACGTCAACAATCAGAGCAACACCCTCGTCAACTACTCCAATTCGTCATATGATTGTATCTTCCTCTGCACGCTAGAGAGACGACCACCCACAGTAGCTGCCACCCACAATAGCTGCCACCCACAGTGGGTGCCACCCACACCTCAGCCTGATAGAGTGGGCAGGTCACCCACCCTCTCTCACCCCTCCCAGTTGAAAGTGAGAAATATGTCTGGGAGAAACTTTTCCTAGACTAACTTTAAAATGGAGATACAAGAGGAGACGCTGGGAGACACTAGGCTGTGAAATAATGTATGAGAATGTTAAATAAAAATGAAATGGAAGAGAATGAGGTGGGAGTAATACCAGCACATACAGGGGAATGAGGTGGGAGTAATGCCAGCACTTACAAGGGAATGAGGTGGGAGTAATGCCAGCACTTACAAGGGTTGAGGTGGGAGTAATGCCAGCACTTACAGGGGAATGAGGTGGGAGTAATACCAGCACTTACATGGGAATGAGGTGGGAGTAATGCCAGCACGTTACAGGGGAATGAGGTGGGAGTAATGCCAGCACGTTACAGGGTAATGAGGTGAGAGTAATGCCAGCACGTTACATGGGAATGAGGTGGGAGTAATGCCAGCACGTTACAGGGGAATGAGGTGGGAGTAATGCCACCACGTTACAGGGGAATGAGGTGGGAGTAATGCCAGCACGTTACAGGGGAGTGAGGTGGGAGTAATACCAGCACGTTACAGGAGAATGACGTGGGAGTAATGCCAGTACGTTACAGGGGAGTGAGGTGGGAGTAATGCCAGCACGTTACAGGGGAATGAAGTGGGAGTAATGCCAGCACGTTACAGGGGAGTGAGATGGGAGTAATGCCAGCACGTTACAGGGGAGTGAGATGGGAGTAATGCCAGCACGTTACAGGGGAATGAGGTGGGAGTAATGCCTGCACGTTACAGGGGAATGAGGTGGGAGTAATGCCAGCACGTTACAGGGGAGTGAGGTGGGAGTAATACCAGCACGTTATAGGGGAATGAGGTGGGAGTAATACCAGCACGTTATAGGGGAATGAGGTGGAAGTAATGCCAGCACATACAGGGGAATGAGATGGGAGTAATGTCAGTATGTTACAAGGAAATGAGGTGGGAGTAAGGCCAGCATGTTACAGGGGATGAGGTGGGAGTAATACCAGCACGTTACAGAGGAATGAGGTGGGAGTAATACCAGCACTTTACAGGGGAATGAGGTGGAAGTAATGCCAGCACGTTACAGGGGAATGAGATGGGAGTAATGACAGCACATACAGGGGAATGAGGTGGGAGTAATGCCAGCATGTTACAGGGGAATGAGGTGGAAGTAATGCCAGCACATACAGGGAAATGAGGTGGGAGTAATGACAGCACATACAGGAGAATGAGGTGGGAGTAATGCCAGCATGTTACAGGGGAATGAAGTGGGAGTAATGCCAGCACATACAGGGAAATGAGGTGGGAGTAATGAGAGCCTATACAGGGGAATAATAACGAAATACCAATAACGCTCCTTCTGGCGTCTTAGTGAAAATTGTTACTAGGTGAGCATGTCCTCAGCCTAAGTTACTTATCCTCCAATCCTTCACATACGTCGCCTACGTTACGTATCCCGCATGACCCAGTGTATAAGGCGATCCATGCACATGACATTCTTAACATCAGTCTTAGTTCCTGAGATTTTTTGTTGATGTCTGTCATTCCCAGTACACTGTTGATGTCTGTCGTTCCCTTTACACTGTTGATGTATGTCATTCCCAGTACACTGTTGATGTCTGTCATTCCCAGTACACTGTTGATGTCTGTCGTTCCCTTTACACTGTTGATGTCTGTCATTCAGTTCACACGGCGAGTGTCCGGGTTCGATTCCCAGCGAGGGTAGAAACATTGGGCGTGTTTCTTAACATCGGTTGTCCCTGTTCACTCATCAGTAAAATGGGTACCTGGGTGTTAGTTGACTGGTGTGGGTCGCATCCTGCGACAAAACTGACCTAATTTGCCCGAAATGCTCAGCATAACAAGCGGTTTTCTATATAGTAGTATGTCATTGATGTCAGCTAGGCCTGTATACCATGTACATGTACTTGTAGTAAATATATTATTATTATTATTACTGATATCTCTCAATACCGACCCTCTCAATACCGACCCTCTCAATACCGACCCTCTCAATACCGACCCTCTCAATACCGACCCTCTCAATACCGATCCTCTCAATACCGACCCTCTCAATTCCGTCCCTCTCAATACCGACCCTCTCAATACCGATCCTCTCAATACCGACCCTCTCAATACCGACCCTCTCAATACCGACCCTCTCAATACCGACCCTCTCAATTCCGTCCCTCTCAATACCGACCCTCTCAATACCGATCCTCTCAATACCGACCCTCTCAATACCGACCCTCTCAATATCGACCCTCTCAATACCGACCCTCTCAATTCCGTCCCTCTCAATACCGACCCTCTCAATACCGATCCTCTCAATACCAATCCTCTCAATACCGACCCTCTCAATACCGATCCTCTCAATACCGACCCTCTCAATACCGACCCTCTCAATACCGACCCTCTCAATACCGACACTCTCAATACCGACCCTCTCAATACCGACCCTCTCAATACCGATCCTCTCAATACCGACCCTCTCAATACCGACCCTCTCAATACCGACCCTCTCAATACCGACCCTCTCAATACCGACCCTCTCAATACCGACCCTCTCAATACCGACCCTCTCAATACCGACCCTCTCAACAGCGACCCTCTCAATACCGACCTCCCACATCCCTTCATCCTATTCTTCCTTCCCAGAAAATCGCCCTCAACACCTCTCCACCTCCCACAGTCTCTCAACACTCCTCCACCTCCCACAGTCTCTCAACACTCCTCCACCTCCCACAGTCTCTCAACACTCCTCCACCTCCCACAGTCTCTCAACACTCCTCCACCTCCCACAGTCTCTCAACACTCCTCCACCTCCCACAGTCTCTCAACACTCCTCCACCTCCCACCGTCTCTCAACACCCCTCCACCTCCCACAGTCTCTCAACACTCCTCCACCTCCCACAGTCTCTCAACACTCCTCCATCTCCCACAGTCTCTCAACACTCCTCCACCTCCCACAGTCTCTCAACACTCCTCCACCTCCCACAGTCTCTCAACACCCCTCCACCTCCCACAGTCTCTCAACACCCCTCCACCTCCCACAGTCTCCCAACACCTCTCCACCTCCCACAGTCTCCCAACACCTCTCTACCTCCCACAGTCTCCCAACACCCCTCCACCTCCCACAGTCTCTCAACACCCCTCCACCTCCACAGTCTCTCAACACTCCTCCACCTCCCACAGTCTGTCTCTCAACACTCCTCCACCTCCCACAGTCTCTCAACACTCCTCCACCTCCCACAGTCTCTCAACACTCCTCCACTTCCCACAGTCTCTCAACACTCCTCCACCTCCCACAGTCTCTCAACACTCCTCCACCTCCCACAGTCTCTCAACACTCCTCCACCTCCCACACTCTCTCAACACCCCTCCACCTCCCACAGTCTCTCAACACCCCTCCACCTCCCACAGTCTCCCAACACCTCTCCACCTCCCACAGTCTCCCAACACCTCTCTACCTCCCACAGTCTCCCAACACCCTCCACCTCCCACAGTCTCTCAACACCCCTCCACCTCCCACAGTCTCTCAACACTCCTCCACCTCCCACAGTCTGTCTCTCAACACTCCTCCACCTCCCACAGTCTCTCAACACTCCTCCACTTCCCACAGTCTCTCAACACTCCTCCACCTCCCACAGTCTCTCAACACTCCTCCACCTCCCACAGTCTCTCAACACTCCTCCACCTCCCACAGTCTCTCAACACTCCTCCACCTCCCACAGTCTCTCAACACTCCTCCACCTCCCACAGTCTCTCAACACTCCTCCACCTCCCACAGTCTCTCAACACTCCACCTCCCACCGTCTCTCAACACTCCTCCACCTCCCACAGTCTCTCATCATTCCTCCACCTCCCACAGACTCCCAACACTCCCACTGCTACCCATGCCATGATTCCTCTCCCACACTCTAGTCTCCAAGATGCCACTCTTCCTGTGGTCACCTCCCTCCTCTACTGCAACCCTCTCTTTTCCTTACTGTCTGCTCACCTCCCTTCCTCCCCACACCGCCACTGCGACTCTTCCCAAGGCCACCTTGAGATCAAGACATTCCTAACACTGAAGGGTAATATTTATTACAGACGATTCAGTGTAATATACAAATGGGGACAAAAAATAAAAAATGAATGAAAACTAAAGGAAAGGGTATGAGAAGGAAATCCAGATATAATAGCCCTCACAGAGATAAAGCTTCCTGGGATCATATCCAAAGCTATATTTCCTGAGGGTTATAATATAGTGAGAAGTAAGAATAAGAAATGGAGGAGATGGAATGGCACTTATGAAGCAATCTTAAGAACTGGAGGACCTGAATATGGGTGACTTTTACGATAATATATTAGGAAATTTAATAATTTGAGGACCCAAGGTAATATTATCAGTAACATACAATGATCCCCTCAACAAAAGGAGTATGAAGATTTTAACAAGACCACAACACTGTTCTTGGAGATTGTAGCAAATACGTAAAGCAAAACTTTTAGTGTAGGGAATTTCAGTGGAAAGATAGGCAGACTTGGAGGACTGGGGTGGACATGTAGAGCCTCAACCGTGGAAAACGAAACTGGTGGAAACTGCACTGAAAAATTTCCTGACCCAGCAGGTAAAGGATATTAGCAGGTGATGAACCAGCATGACTGGATCTGGGTTTTAGCCTGAGTGAATCAGACATAGAATAAATTAGCTTAAGAGAGCCAGAGTTTAACACAGCCACCAGGCTATGTTAAATTCTGAATTTTAGTAGATGTGTTAACAGTGAAGAGAAACATGGAACACTGGTAAAGCAGACTATATGAAAGAAGATTATGGCGGAATGAGAAGCAAATATATAATGGGTAAAAGACATGGCAGAATGTCATTCGATGATGATAGTGAAACTTAGATAAGCATACAAGAGGCTGCAATAACATTCATACCAACAAGGAGAAAAATATAGGGGAAACTGGTTCAACAACAACTGTAAGGATGGGGAAACGCGTGAGGTAAAAAAGAATGGGAAAAGTATAGATAAATGCGAACGACTGAAAAAAAAAAATCAAGCAGACAAGAAAGAAACGAATATGGTAGGTGTTACAAAATGCGTTATCTATAAAGTAAAGACATCTCCAGAGAATACTAGAAGGTCAACTTATAGATCCCCCTCCAGCATCTAGCATATTTCTGGTTTTCTAACAGTTTGTCAGAAAGTATCCTGGTCCAGTTTTCCTTTAAAATTATGATAAATATTAATAGTGCTTTAGGACTGCAACTGACAGGATACCAAATAACGAAATAAAAATTGATAAGTTCCTTAACAAGGTTGTCTAGGTGGACAAAATCAAAGTAAATGAATTTGATATAATTCAGGATATAAGCTTCTACACTTCTCTTATGGTGCAAAGTTAAATTGTAAATATAGTAGTACAGTGCTGAAGGCACATTTCATAACAGTACGACTCACAAGTACCTTCTGGTACTTTGTTATCAATTATAAAAATACTAGCATATACAAGCGTGTGTGTGTGTGAATGTGTGTACGTGTGCAAAAATGTTCATTATGTCTCAGTAAGACTTGACTCGACTTAGGCTTAAACAGTGACTGACTAAACGTCCTCAAATAATCTACCTTCTTGACCAACAAGGCAATCAAAACAGCTTGCTTGAACAATATGACGAACGATTCGCCGAACAATAATACTGTACAAAGTACCAGCACGGAGTCAGGAACAAGGAGAGCAAATAGCGACCCTAACTGGGGACCTGGAGTCTACCTGGAGGGCATTCCGGGGGTCAACGCCCCCGCGGCCCGGTCCATGACCAGGCCGCCCGGTGGATCAGGGCCTGATCAACCAGGCTGTTACTGCTGGCCGCACGTAGTCCAACGTACGAACCACAGCCCGGCTGATCTGGCACTGACTTTAGGTATCTGTCCAGCTCCCTCTTGAAAGTCATAAAACTCCCTTAATACTGTTAAGTAAAAGGACACAAATGCAACTAATGTGACATTTTATTGTGGCAACGTTTCGCTCTCCAGGAGCTTTTTCAAGCCGTTACAAGCGATACATGGACACAGAGCGTATATATATACTCTCCAAGTGAGGTGTAATACTAGTGGTGGTAGAAGTAGTAGTGATATAAGTTGTAGTAGTAGTATTAATACAATAAGGTAGAACAATCAATTTGCACATGAGTAAAAGGTGATAAAACAATTACATGGGTAGTATAAAAATAGGTTAGACAAATATTTCTGCTGGAGGTTGGAATAGAGAAGGCCTGTAGCAGTGTTCCATATCTACGATGTGCTTGTGTTGAAGTAGCAGGAGAGACTATGTGATGGTAGGGTTTACTGTTTTCAGGAGGATTCTTGCTAAGACTTCAGAGATGGTGAAGCTGCCTTTGTGTTGTTTAATTGTGTTAGAAACAGCGATAAGTGCTGATTCAAGGCACTTGCGTCTGCGGAAATTAGTTTCTTTGATTACTAGTCAGGCGTCTTTGAATTTCATGAGATGATTGTTGGAATTTCGGTGTTGTACGCAGGCGTTGTTCAGGTTATCGTTCCAACAATCATCTCATGATTAAGTGAATGTGACCTGACTAGGTTAAGGCATTGGATGAAGCAGGTGGGAAAATTGGACCTGCCTCGCATGGACCAGTAGGCCTGCTGCAGTGTTCCTTCTTTCTTATGTTCTTAAAATTATATGAAAGGTAATATATATTATATATATGCATTGTGTCCCTTTCAAGGGGCGCAACAGTAGAACACAAAGACGAGCTGAACGTCAATTTGAACATGATACAGCATCTAAGACGATGTCTGAGCTGGCCCTGATCTACAGCCATGTAAGAAGGAAAACAACATTTAAAGATCAAATGATAAGGCTGAAGAAAGAGGACAAAGAGCTCATGGAAAATGAGAGATATGCGAGGAACTGAAGAGAAGATTCAGGGAATTATTCACTCAGAAGATAGGAACAGCGTACATAAATATAAGCTCTGAAAATATCAGGTGAAAGTTGGCAACATCTATATCTTGAAGGAGTACTAGAACTTTTAATCTTGAAGGAGTACTAGAACTTTTAATCTTGAAGGAGTACTAGAACTTTTAATCTTGAAGGAGTACTAGAACTTTTAATCTTGAAGGAGTACTAGAACTTTTAATCTTGAAGGAGTACTAGAACTTTTAATCTTGAAGGAGTACTAGAACTTTAATCTTGAAGGAGTACTAGAACTTTTAAATCTGCAGGAGGAATATGCAAGTAGCATTCAGTTACAGACCAGTGTGAGTGACGTATAATCTGTAAAGTGCCGGAAAAGATAATGAGAAAAAAAATGATGATTCATCTTCAGAGAAGGACCTTCATTGTCGAAAACCTACGTGGATTTAGGAAGAAGTCTTGCTTTATGAACTAGCTTAAATTTTGTGACAGAATATTGGAGAATAAGAAAGAGCGGCAAGGATGGGTCAACTGCGTATTTTTAGACTGCAGGAAGGTAGTGTATACTGTACTGCACAAGACAAGGCAGTAGTGCAAGGAAAGATCTTAAAAGGATCAGTGAGTGTTTAAGAGACATACAAGAAGCAGTGACGACGAGCAAACATCAGAATAAGTAAGAATAACCAGTGGGTGCCACATGAAGATCCGTACAGTGCCACTTACTTACAATAATATATGCATATTATCTGCTGTTTTCTAATGAGGTGAAATTGATGAGACGAACAAGAAGACTAGAAGATGGAGGAAGATACAAGAAGACTAGAGGATGGAGGAAGATACAAGAAGACTAGAGGATGGAGGAAGATACAAGAAGACTAGAGGATGGAGGAAGATACAAGAAGACTAGAGGATGGAGGAAGATACAAGAAGACTAGAGGATGGAGGAAGATACAAGAAGACTAGAGGATGGAGGAAGATACAAGAAGACTAGAGGATGGAGGAAGATAGAAGAAGACTTGGACAGATTGTGGGAGAGGATTAAGAAGTACCGTACCTGCTGGAATATATACCGCTAGAGGCGCATGTAAACCACATATCAATGGTGTACACGAGGCAAGGAAATCTTTAAATTGCCTTGAGAAACCTCAGTAAGAAATACTTCAGGACACTGTACTTGCTGCATGCCAGACCTGCTATGCCATACACAGCACAAGCTTGGAATCAGCATGCTCCAGGATGCTGGAGAAAGTGCAAAGATTTGCAGCTAGACTGGTTCAAGAACAGAGAGGACTGAATTGTGTAGATAGGATAAAAGATCTAAATCTGTCAAATTTGCTAAAGAGAGGAACTAAGGGAGATATGATAATAACGAGAGATAAAGCGTTCAAATGCGAATCACTGGGAAGAGAAGGCAGAGGCAGACGCTAAGAACACAGGTAAGATACAGTGATGATAGAAAATATTTCTTCATTCTGAAGGTGAAAAAAACAAGTGGAATGAAATAGATAAGGAGGTAGTGAAGGCAACCTCTATACACAGCCTCAAGAGTGGGTAAGACAGGATTCAGGGGACCAGTAAATGTAGGTTAGTTTTGAAATTAGGAAGCAGAGCCAGGAGCTGAGTGTCGACCACTGCGATTAACAACTCGGTGATGACACACACACACATACAGTGGAGGTGGGAACCATACATAATTTTAAGACGAGGTTTGATAAAGCTCATGGAGCAGGGAGAGAGAAGACCTAGTAGCGACCAATGAAGAGGCGGGGCCAGGAGCTATGAATCTACCCCTGCAACCACAAATAGGTGAGTACACACACACACACACACACACCGAGCTGAGTATCGACCCCTGCAACCACAATTAGGTGAGTACACACACACACACACACACACACACACACACACACACAGGGGTCAGTCCTAGGACCAGTGTTATTCCTGGTATATGTAAATGACATGACGGATGGGATAGACTCAGAAGTGTCTCTGTTCGCAGATGATGTGAAATTAATGAGGAGAATCACATCGGAAGAGGACCAAGCAGGACTTCAAACAGACCTGGACAAGCTTGACATCTGGTCTAGCAACTGGCTTCTCGAATTCAATCCCACCAAATGCAAAGTCATGAAGATCGTAGAAGGACAAAGAAGACCGCTGACAGAGTACAGGCTAGGTGGACAAGGGCTACAAACCTCGGCAAAGGAGAAAGACCTTGGGGTGAGTATAACGCCAAGTACGTCTCCGGAGGCACACATCAACCAGATAACTGCGGCAGCATATGGGCGACTGGCAAACCTAAGATTAGCGTTCCGTTACCTAAACAAGAATCGTTCAAGACACTGTACACCGTGTACGTCAGGCCCATACTAGAATATGCAGCACCAGTCTGGAACCCACACCTGGTCAAGCACGTAAGGAAACTAGAGAAAGTGCAAAGGTTTGCGACAAGGTTAGTTCCACAACTCAGGGGTCTGTCTTATGAAGAAAGGTTGAGGGAAATAGGACTAACAACACTGGAGGAAAGAAGGGTCAGAGGAGACATGATAACGACATACAAAATACTGCGGGGAATTGACAAGGTAGATAGTGACAGGTTGTTTCAGAGAGGGAACACAGAAACAAGGGGACACAACTGGAAGCTGAAGACTCAGATGAGTCAAAGGGATGTCAGGAAACATTTCTTCAGCCACAGAGTAGTCAGGAAGTGGAATGGACTAGAGAAAGATATAGTGGAGGCAGGAACTATATATAGTTTTAAGACAAGGTATGATAAAGCTCATGGAGCAGGGAGAGCAGAGACCCAGTAGCGGACAGCGAAGAGGCGGGGCCAGGAGCTGAGTCTCGACCCCTGCAACCACAATTAGGTGAGTACAATTAGGTGAGTACAATTAGGTGAGTACAATTAGGTGAGTACATCACTCCTTACTCCCTCCCTCAAATCCATCACTCCCTACCCGCTCCCTGTAATCCAGCACTCCCTACTCCCCCTATCCCTCTCTCTTCCTCTCACTCCCGCTCTCTCCCCCCTTATGTGAGTACACACACACACGCGCACATACAACCTCACACAAACACACATACACATATATACCATCACACACATACATATACACTCTCACATACACACACATTCATATAAGCATCCACTCACACACACACACACACACACACACACACACACACATCAACCAGATAACTGCTGCAGCATATGGGGGCCTGGCAAACCTGAGAATAGCGTTCCGATACCTCAGTAAGGAATCGTTCAAGACACTGTACACCGTGTACGTCAGGCCCATACTGGAGTATGCAGCACAAGTTTGGAACCCCACACCTGGTCAAGCACGTCAAGAAATTAGAGAAAGTGCAAAGGTTTGCAACAAGGTTAGTTCCGGAGCTAAGGGGAATGTCCTATGAAGAAAGGTTAAGGGAAATCGGCCTGACGATACTGGAGGACAGGAGGGTTAGGGGAGACATGATAACGACATACAAAATATTGCGAGGAATAAATAAGGTGGAGAGACAGGATGTTCCAGAGATGGGACACAGTCACAAGGGGTCACAATTGGAAGCTGAAGACTCAGATGAGTCAAAGGGATGTTAGGAAGTATTTCTTCAGTCACAGAGTTGTCAGGAAGTGGAATAGTCTGGAAAGTGATGTAGTGGAGGCAAGAACCATACATAGCTTTAAGATGAGGTATGATAAAGCTCATGGAGCGAGGAGAGAGAGGACCTAGTAGCGGTCAGTGTAGAGGCGGGGCCAGGAGCTGAGTATCGACCCCTGCAACCACAACTAGGTTAGTACAAATAGGTGAGTACACACACACATCACTCCCTACACATACACAAACACACACATACACACAAATACACACACACACCATATACACTCACACAAATAGAAAATGAGGCCTCAGAGGGAATTCAAAGACTCTGGGGACAAGAGGAAGATGGGCCTGGGAAGGAAGAGTGGATGGAGGAGCTATGGAAGTTGCGAGCTAAAGCTGCAGAAGCCAAGATACGAGCCCTAGAAGACAAAGTAAAAATGCCAACATCCAGAGGGGCCATGGCATCTGGAGCAGGTACCCCAATATTAAACGAGGGGTACAAAGAAAAGAAAGGAGACAAAACTTACATTGAGGTTCTAACAGGTTACCAGGAAAGGTGGAGGAGCGAAGGGGGCATGCAGTTGGGCACATGGACAGCAGTATGTGAGGGGGAAGAAGGTGTATGTGAGGGGGCACACACAGAGAAAACAGGCCCCATGCGGAGGCGCAACCAGGCCACCAGGAGGTATAGGAACTAAAAAAGAAGTCGATGGCTATGTATAAACGGGGCCCAGAGTAGCGAAGGGAAAAGCAATGGGAGGAGGAGAGGGAGAGGTCCATCTTCATCCAAGGGCTTCAGGAGAGCGAAGGGAAGACATATGATGAAAGATGGAAAGGAAAACAAGAAAATGAAAATATCATCAAACAGGAGAGGAGGACATGTCTGAGCTAATAAATTTTCAGAGAATAGGGGGGTACTCGAAGGAAATAAATCAGCTAGTCAAACTGATTTTCAAGACAGAAACGGTGCAGGACAGGATCCTGCAGGAGAAACCATGGCTAAGGGTATCAACAACATACCGGTGGGTGTTCCTAGGCCGCAACAGAACGACAACAGTTGAGAGAGAGGTCACAGAGATGAAGCGGGCAAGAAAGAGAGACATGACTAGAGTCAGTAGAGAACAACCAGAATCGAGTATAGCAGAGTAAGCAAACACCCACAGAACCATCCTCAGAACCCCACACTTACAACCCCCACCCCACAATATGCAGTAGAATCCCATAGCACCCTGCAGGACCACCATACCCCACCCCCACAAACGCCCTAGAATAAAATGCTGGAGAGGAGGAGGAGTGGCACAAAAGAATCACAGAGGCATCACCAGGCATCATAGCCCTCACAAAAACCAAGCTCTCAGGAATGATAACAAATGCCATCTATCCAACTGGTTATCAGATAATGAGGAAAGACAGAGGAAATAGGGGAACAACGAGAAGTGCCACTGCTCATCAAAAAACAATGGGATTTTGAGCAGTTGGTGAGAGGGGACAGAGGAGAAGCAAGGGACTACATAATAGAAACACTTCAGACTGTAGACCCCAAGGCGGTGATTGCAGTGATGTATAACTTACCACAAAATAGCAGGAGGCCAAGACAAGAATATGATGAGAGTAACAGAGAGATGGTTGATACAGTGGTTCAGTGTATCAAGGGGTAAGATGTTGGAGGTGGTACTGGAAAACTTCATGCATCAACACGTTAGGGATACTACCAGAGAGAGGGGAGAGGACGAACCAGCAAGACTGGACCTAGTATTCACCTTGAGCAGTGCAGATATTGAGGACATCACATATGAAAGGCCCCTTGGAGCTAGTGATCATGTGGTTCTAAGCTTCGAATAAATAGTAGAGTTACAAGTGGAGAGGGAGGCAGGAAGAATGAAGCCAAACTACGAGAGGACTGAACAGGCATGAGGAATTTCCTGTACGAGGTCCAGTGGGACAGAGAACTGGCAGGGAAAACAGTAAATGAGATGATGGAATATGTGACAACAATATGCAAGGAAGCGGAGGAGAGGTTTGTACCCAAGGGTAACATACACAATGAGAAGGCCAGGACGAACCCTTGGTTCACCCAAAGGTATAGAGAGGCTGAAACTAGAGAATAGAAGAAGTATAGAAGGCAAAGGTCCCAGGAGAACAAAGAGAGTAGTCGAAGAGCAAGAAATAAATATGAACAGGTAAAGAGGGAAGCCAAAAGACAATACAAAAATGACATAGCAGCGAAAGCCTGACCCTAAACTGTTGTACAGTCACATCAGGAAGAAAACAGCAGTCAAAGACCAGGTAATCAGGCTGAGAAAGGAAGGAGTGGAGTTTACAAGAAACGACCTTGAAGATTGTGAGGAGCTCAACATGAGATTCAAAGAAGTATTCACAGTGGAGACAGAAAGGACTCCAGAAAGACAGAGAGGTTGGATACACCAACAAGTGCTAGACACGATGCATACAACCGAGGAGCAGGTGAAGAGGCTGCTAAGCGAACTAGATATCTCATAGGCGATGGGGCTAGATAACATCTCTCACTGGGTCCTGAGAGAGGGAGCAGAGGCTCTCTAAGTACCACTAACAACAATCTTCAACATCTATCGAAACAGGGCGACTACCTGAGGTATGGAAGACAGCAAGTGTAGTCCCAATTTTTAAAAAAGAGGACAGACATGCAGCAATAAATTATAGACCAGTGTCACTGAAATGTATTGTATGCAAAGTCATGGAGAAGATTATCAGAAGAGTGGAGGGCCACCTAGAAAGGAATGAGCATATAAATGACAACCAGCACGGATTCAGAGACAGGAAATCCTGTGTCACAAACCTATTAAAGTTCTATGACAAGGTGACATTAGTAAGACAAAAGCTGGAGGACCAGGCACTGCAGTGGATCAGAGAATATGTGAGGGGAATGCAGCGATGAGGTGTCAGAGTGGATGGCTATGATGAGCGGGGTTCCACAGGAGTCAGTCGTAGGACCGATGCTGTACCTGGTATATGTGAATGACTTGACGGAAGGAATAGACTCCGAAGTGTCCTTGTTTGCAGACGATGTGAAGTTAATGAGGAGAATTCAGTCGAAGGAAAATAAGGCAGGGCTACAGAGGGATCTGGACAGGCTGCAGGCCTGGTCCAGCAACTGGCTTCTTGAGTTCAACCCCACCAAGTGAAAAATCATGAAGATCGGGGAAGGGCAAAGAAGTCCGCAGACAGAGTACAGTCTAGGGGGCTAAAGTCTACAAACCTCACTCAAGGAAAAAGATCTTGGAGTGTGCATAATACCGAGCACATCTGAGGCGCACATCAACCAAATAACTGCTACAGCATATGGGCGACTAGCGAACCTAAAAATAGCGTTCCGCCATTTCAGTAAGGAGTCGCTCCAGACCCTGTACACCATGTATGTAAGGTCCTTATTGGAGTATGCAGCTCCAGTTTGGAACCCTCACCCGGCCAAGCACGTCAGGAAACTAGAGAAAGTGCAAAAGTTTGCAACGAGACTAGTCCCGAGGAGAGGTTAAGAGAACTCAACCTAACGACAGTGGAGAACAGGAGGGACAGGGACATGATAACGACATGAATCGACATTGTGGACGGAGACAGGATGTTCCAGAGATGGAACACATCAACAAGGGGTCACAATTGGAAGTTGAAGACTCAGATGAGTCACAGGGATGTTAGGAAGTATTTCTTCAGTCAAAGAGTTGTCACTCAAGGAAAAAGATCTTGGGTGAGTATATTACCGAGCATATCTCCTGAGGCACACATCAATCAGATAACTGCTGTAGCATATGGGCGCCTAGCAATCCTAAGAAGAGCGTTCCGATACCTCAGTAAGGAATCGTTCAAGACTCTGTACACCGTGTACGTCAGGCCCATATTGAAGTATGCAGCACCAGTTTAGAATCCACACCTGGTCAAGCACGTCAATAAATAAGAGAAAGTGCAAAGTTTGCAACAAGAGAAAGGTTAAGGGAAATCGGCCTGACGACACTGGAGGACAGGAGGGTTAGGGAAGACATGAAAATACTGCAAGGAATTGACAAGGTGGACAAAGACAGGATGTTCCAGAGATGGGACACAGAAACAAGAGGTCACAGTTGGAAGTTGAAGACTCAGATGAGTTAAAGGAATGTTAGGAAGTATTTCTTCAGTCATAGAGTTGTCAGGAAGTGGAATAGTCTGGAAAGTGAGGTAGTGGAGGCAGGAACCATACATAGCTTTAAGACGAGGTATGATGAAGCTCATGGAGCAGGGAGAGAGAGGACCTAGTAGCGATCAGTGAAGCGGCGGGGCCAGGAGCTGAGTCTCGACCCCTGCAACCACAAATAGGTGAGTACACACACACAGTAGCGGCCAGTGAAGAGGCGGGGCCAGGAGCTGAGTCTCGACCCCTGCAACCACAAATAGGTGAGTACACACACACACACACCAAGAGGATCTCGCTACCACCTTGTTAGTCGTCTTAACGAGGTTGTTTACCTCCTTCTCGGGTGGTCACGTTGTTGTTGTTTGTGGTGGTGAAGACAACAGTGTTCCCTCTCACGTTCCCTCTTACCATCTCCCGTTCTCACGTTCCCTCTTACCATCTCCCGTTCTCACGTTCCCTCTTACCATCGCCCGTTCTCACGTTCCCTCTTACCATCGCCCGTTCTCACGTTCCCTCTTACCATCGCCCGTTCTCACGTTCCCTCTTACCATCTCCCGTTCTCACGTTCCTCTACCATCTCCGTTCTCATTCCCTTCCATCTCCCGTTCTCACGTTCCCTCTTACCATCGCCCGTTCTCACGTTCCCTCTTACCATCTCCCGTTCTCACGTTCCCTCTTACCATCGCTCGTTCTCACGTTCCCTCTTACCATCGCCCGTTCTCACGTTCCCTCTTACTATCGCCCGTTCTCACGTTCCCTCCTACCATCTCCCGTTCTCACGTTCCCTCTTACCATCTCCCGTTCTCACGTTCCCTCTTACCATCTCCCGTTCTCACGTTCCCTCATACCATCTCCCGTTCTCATATTCCCTAATGACTGCCATAGTTCCTTTGTTAAAAGTGAAAAGAGAATACAATAAAGCATAAGAATTACTGGGGAATCAGCGTGTTGAGTATGCCTGGTAAAATGTATGGTGGAGTTATTATTGAATGAGTTGTAAGACTTCAGATGAACAAGGAGGTTTTAGGAAGGGTAGGGGATGTGTAGACCAAGTGTTTACATTGAAGCATATAAGTGAACAGTATTTAGATAAGTATAACTTACTTTATATTGGATCTATTGATTTAGAAAAGGCAAATGATAGGGTGGATAGAGAAGCAATGTGGCAGATGTTGCAAATGTATGTATAGAATAGGTGGTAGGTTACTTTATACAGTAGAGAGTTTATATTTTGATAGTGAGGCTAGGGTTAGGGTATGTAGGAGAAAGGGGGATTATTTTCCAGTATAAGTAGGCAGAAAATAGGGATGTGTGATGTCACCATGGTTGTTTAACATATTTGTAGATGGAGTTGTACAAGAAGTGAAAGTCAGGGTTTTGGAGAGATATGGGATTAAAAGTTAACGAATTTGATTCAGAGAGGGAATTGAAATGGTTATTTTTTATTTGATGATGTCTCGCTTGTTTTGGGAGATTCTGAAGAGAAGTTGTAAAGGTTGGTAGAGGAAAAGAGGGAAAGTAAAAGCGAACATAGGAAATAGGAAAGTTAGGAGAGAAAATCAAAATTTAGGTAATGAAATATTGGATATCAGACCGGAGAGAGAGGGAGTAAGGAGGAAGCAAATGTGTTTATATATCTGAGAGTGAAGTTGTGGGCGGTAAGAATAATGAAACCTAAGTGGAACCATAGGAGTGACGAAGAGAAAAGGATGGATGGTGATAAAGTCGTTTGTGGAGACAATGAACTTTATGCATGGAGGCAAAAAAGGGGAATGTACCAGAGAATAATGGTACCAAAACACTTCTATGGAAGTGAAGTATAGTAGTAGACTTTAAACGTTACAGCGAGGAGAAAGTTGAAGGCAGTGAAGATTTCGTGTTTGAAGGTAAAGTGTATTGTGAATATTCCATTAGGAATTCGTAGTTTGAGGATTAGAAGGTGTAGTATTACCAGAAGTTCTATTCTAAGGGCTGAGGAAAGTTGCTGAGGTGGTTTCGACATTCTGAGAGGATGGAGCTAAATAGGAAGACTAGGAATGTATATAAATCTGGGGTGAAGGGAAAAAGTGGTAGAGGTCAACACAAAAAGGGTTGGAGGGAGGAGGAAAAGGAGGGGGTAAAGGAGGGGGTAAAGGAGGTTGAGTGTTGGACATCCAGTAGGCGTGCATGAACGTGTTAGACAGGAGTGCAGACAAGTGGATTCTATGACTTGACGCGCTGTTGGAGTGTGAGCAAGGTAACATTTATAAAGGGATTCAGGAAAACTGGCTATCCAGTCTTGAGTCCTGGAGGTTAGAAGTACAGTGCTTGCACTCCCAAGGAGGACTGAAGAAACTGCAGACCTGAAGGGCGGCTTATCCATGATATTAGAACGATTCTGAAAAGACAGTGAGTGAATGAGAAATGAGGCGGGTCAAAACGACATGGGTTCGAATCCTCGGCTAGTCGCAGTGTTGTTATTATTATTATTATTATATATATATATATATATATATATATATATATATATATATATATATATATATATATATATATATCTGGCGAAGGAGACTCGAACCTATGGACCTTGCAACAAGGTTCGCAGTGCTTTACCAACTGTACCCCACTGGACCAATACCTTGGCGTCCAGATCACGCTAGACGTTGATCCAAGGCAGCCAGCTTTCAGGCAGGTGGCTTACAGCTTTTCATCTCATCCCCTGCATGCATCGACACAACTAGAGATTTTTACAACACAAGGAATTCGCAAGAGCAGGCGAAATATTCACAAACACTGATCTCTGGCCGAAGGAGACTCGAACCTACGAACCTTGTGACAAGGTTCGCAGTGCTTTACCGATCGTACCACACTGGACCAATACCTTGGCGTCCAGCTCACGCTAGACGTTGATTCAAGGCACAGCTTTAGGCCAGCTTCTTGCAAGTTCGTAGGATCAGTCCTTCGGCCAGATCGTGTTTAAATCGCTGCATTGCTTACAGCTTCTTGCAAGGTTCGTAGGATCATCTCCTTCGGCCAGAGATCAGTGTTTGTGAATATTTCGCCTGCTTTGCGAATTCTAGCTATATATATATATATATATATATATATATATATATATATATATATATATATATATATATATATATATATATATCAACACTGCCACTAGCCAAGGATTCTATCCCATGTTGTTTTGGCTCCCATGGTGAGCAAAAACAATATGATGCTCTAACCCACAGGACCACTGTATTTTCAAGTACTTTTGTAAGTGTATTTTGGAGGTCTGAAACGACTAATCTAATTTACATTTGTCCTTATGGGAACAAATTCGTTCGGTAAGGGCACTCAAACAGCATTCTAGAAAGAATTTTCAACGATAACCGAGGGTCCACTGTATATATGTATATGTATATATATATATATATATATATATATATATATATATATATATATATATATATATATATATATATATATATATATATATATATATAGCAAACAATCGCAGACGGGCGATCTTAACTATGCAAGATGGGTATATGAAGGATGAGGTGAATCATAGAATTAATGAGGGGAAAAAGGTGAGTAGTGCACTGAGGAGCTTGTGGAGACAGAGAACTTTATCCATGAAAGCGAAGAGGGAAATGTATAAGAGTATAGTTATACCAACACTCTTGTATGGGTGTGAGACATGGGTTGTGAATGTTGCAACAAGGAGAAGGCTGGAGGCAGTGGAGATGTCATGTCTGAGGGCAATGTGTGGTGTGAATGTAATGCAGAGAATCCGTAGTTTGGAGATTAGGAGGAGGTGTGGGATTACCAAAACTATTATCCAGAGAGCTGAGGAGGGGTTATTGAGATGGTTTGGACATATAGAGAGGATGGAACAAAATAGAATGACTTCGAGAGTGTATAAATCCGTAGTGGAGGGAAGGCGGGGTAGGGGTCGGCCTAGAAAAGGTTGGAGGGAGGGAGTAAAGGAGGTTTTCTGTGCGAGGGGCTTGGACTTCCAGCAAGGGTGCGTGAGCGTGTTAGATAGGAGCGAATGGAGACAAATGTTTTTTAGGACTTGACGTGCTGTTGGAGTGTAGGCAAGGTAACATTTATAAAGGGTTTCAGGGAAACTGGCAGGCCGGACTTGATTCCTGGAGATGGGAAGTACAGTGCCGGCACTCTGAAGGAGGGTGTTAATGTTGCAGTTTTGTAGCTGTAGTGTAAGCACGCTTCTGGCAAGACAGTGATGGAGTGAATGATGAAAGTTTTTCTTTGTCAGGCCACCCTGCCTTGGTGGAAACGGCCCATGTGTTAATAATATATATGTATATATATATATATATATATATATATATATATATATATATATATATATATATATATATATATATATATATATATATATATATATTGTGTGTGTTGTGTGTGTGTGTGTGTGTGTGTGTAGAAGAGAGGAGTGTAGAGAGAGAGAGATTTTGGGAGATGTTAAGCGAATGTATAGGAACTTTTGAAACAAGTGAGAGAGTAATTGTGGTAGGGGACCTAAATGCTAAAGTAGGAGAAACATTTAGAGAGGGTGTGGTAGGTAAGTTTGGGGTGCCAGGTGTAAATGATAATGGGAGCCCTTTGATTGAAAGGGGGTTTAGTTATAGGTAATACATATTTTAAGAAAAAGAGGATAAATAAGTAAACAAGATATGATGTAGGGCATAATGACAGAAGTTTGTTGGACTACATATTGGTAGATAAAAGACTGTTGAGTAGACTTCAGGATGTACATGTTTATAGAGGAGCCACAGATATATCAGATCACTTTTTAGATGTAGCTACAGTGAAAGTAAAAGGTAGATGGGATACAAGGAAAATAGAAGCAGCAAGTAAGAGAGAGGTGAAGGTTTATAAACTAAAAGAGGAGGCAGTTATGGTAAGATACAAACACCTATTGGAGGATAGATGGGCTAGTGAGAGTATAGGCAATGGGGTTGAAGATGTATGGGGTAGGTTTAAGAATGTAGTGTTAGAGTGTTCAGCAGAAGTTTGTGGTTATAGGAAAGTGGGTGCGGGAGGGAAGAAGAGCGATTGGTGGAATGATGATGTAAAGAGAGTAGTAAGGGAGAAAAAGTTAGCATATGAGAGTTTTTTACAAAGTAGAAGTGATGCAAGGAGGGATGAGTATTTGGAGAGAAAAAGAGAGGTTAAGAGAGTGGTGAAGCAATGTAAAAAGAGAGCAAATGAGAGAGTGAATGAGATGTTATCAACTAATTTTGTTGAAAATAAGAAAAAGTTTTGGAGTGAGATTAATAAGTTGAGAAAGCCTAGGGAACGAATGGATTTGACAGTTAAAAATAGGAGAGGAGAGTTATTAAATGGAGAGTTAGAGGTATCGGGAAGATGGAGGGAATATTTTGAGGAATTGTTAAATGTTGATGAAGACAGGGAAGTTGTGATTTCGTGTATAGGGCAAGGAGGAATAACATCTTGTAGGAGTGAGGAAGAGCCAGTTGTGAGTGTGGGGGAAGTTCGTGGGGCAGTGGGTAAAATGAAAGGGGGTAAGGCAGCTGGGATTGATGGGATAAAGATAGAAATGTTAAAAACAGGAGGAGATATAGTTTTGGAGTGGTTGATGCTATTATTTAATAAATGTATGAAAGAGGGTAAGGTACCTAGGGATTGGCAGAGAGCGTGTATTGTTCTTTTGTATAAAGGCAAAGGTGACAAAAGAGAGTGCAAAAATTATAGGGGAATAAGTCTGTTGAGTATACCTGGTAAAGTGTATGGTAGAGTTATTATTGAAAGAATTGAGAGCAAGACGGAGAGTAGGATAGCAGATTAACAAGAAGGTTTTAGGAAAGGTAGGGGGTGTGTAGACCAAGTGTTTACAGTTACACCTGTAGCTGAACAGTATTTAGATAAAGGTAAAGAGGTGTTTGTGGCATTTATGGATTTGGAAAAGGCGTATGACAGGGTGGATAGGGGGGCAATATGGCAGATGTTGCAGGTGTATGGAATAGGAGGTAGGTTACTAAAAGCAGTGAAGGGTTTATACGAGGATAGTGAGGCTCAGGTTAGAGTATGTAGGAGAGAGGGAGATTATTTCCCAGTAAAAGTGGGCCTTAGACAAGGATGTTTGATGTCACCATGGTTGTTCAATATATTTATAGATGGGGTTGTAAGAGAAGTGAATGCGCGGGTGTTGGCAAGAGGTGTGGGGTTAAAAGATAAAGAATCTAACACAAAGTGGGAGCTTCTTTTTGCTGATGACACTGTACTTTTGGGAGATTCTGAAGAGAAGTTGCAGAGGTTGGTGGATGAGTTTGTTAGGGTATATAAAAGAAGGAAATTCAAAGTGAATATAGGAAAGAGTAAGGTGATGAGGATAACAAAAAGATGAGGTGATGAAAGATTGGATATCAGATTGGAGGGAGAGAGTATGGAGGAGGTGAATGTATTCAGATATTTGGGATTGGACATGTCGGCGGATGGGTCTGTGAAGGATGAGGTGAATCATAAAATTGATGAGGGTAAAAGGGTAAGTGGTGCACTTAGGAGTCTGTGGAGACAAAGAACTTTGTCCGTGGAAGCAAAGAGGGGAACGTATGAGAGTATAGTTATACTAACACTCTTATATGGGTGTGAAGCATGGGTGATGAATGTTGCAACAAGAATTCTGGAGGCAGTGGAGATGTCATGTCTGAGGTCAATGTGTGGTGTGAATATAATGCAGAGAATTCGTAATGTGGAAATTAGGAGGAGGTGTGGGATTACCAAGACTATTATCCAGAGGGCTGAGGAGTGTATAAATCTGTAGTGGGGGGAAGGCGGGGTAGGGGTCGGCCTAGGAAAGGTTGGAGGGAGGGGGTAAAGGAGGTTTTGTGTGTGAAGGGCTTGGACTTCCAGCAAGCTTGCGTGAGCGTATTTTATAGGAGTTAATGGAGACAAATGGTTTTTAATACTTGACGTGCTGTTGGAGTATAAGCAAAGTAACATTTATGAAGGGTTTCAGGGAAACCGGCAGGCCGGAATTGATTCCTGGAGATGGGAAGTACAGTGCCGGCACTCTGAAGGAGGGGTGTTAATATTGCGGTTTTGTAGCTGTAGTGTAAGCGCGCCTCTGGCAAGACAGTGATGGAGTGAATGATGATGAAAGTTTTTCTTTTTCGAGCCACCCTGCCTTGGTGGGAACCGACCGATGTGTTAATATGTAATAAAAAAAATAGGAGGGGAGGTACCACCTCTGGAACAACTGTCTTGGGGACCCTCATCCTCAGAGCTGTTTGAAAATTTTCTCCTACCACCCCTATATATTATATATATATATATATATATATATTTGAGTGTGTGTGTATGAACGTAGACACAGGTACTAGCTAGTACGGGCGACTCCCTCTGCAGCACAACAGTCACACCAACATGGGGTCACCTTTAACATATAACGTTAAACACATCATGAAAAAATGTGTAACCTTGCCCAGAGCACAGCTCTATGTCTCCGTCTGTGCCACAGCTCTATGTCTCCGTTTGTGCTACAGCTCTATGTCTCCGTTTGTGCCACAGCTCTATGTCTCCGCCTGTGTCACAGCTCTATGTCTCCGTCTGTGTCACAGCTCTATGCCTCCGTTTGTGTCACTGCTTTATGTCTCCGTCTGTGCCACAGCTCTATGTCTCCGTCTGTGCCACAGATTTATGTCTCCATCTGTGCCACAGATTTATTTCTCCGTCTGTGTCACAGCTCTATGTCTCCGTCTCTGCCACAGCTCTATGTCTCCGTCTGTGCCACATCTTTATGTATCCGTCTGTGTCACAGCTCTATATCTCCGTTTGTGTCACATCTTTATGTCTCCGTCTGTGCCACAGCTCTATGTCTCCGTCCGTGCCACAGCTCTATGTCTCCGTCTGTGCCACAGATTTATGTCTCCATCTGTGCCACAGATTTATTTCTCCGTCTGTGTCACAGCTCTATGTCTCCGTCTCTGCCACAGCTCTATGTCTCCGTCTGTGCCACAGCTTTATGTATCCGTCTGTGTTACAGCTCTATGTCTCCATCTGTGCCACAGCTCTATATTTCCGTCTGTGCCACAACACTATGTCTCTGTGCCACAGCTTTATATCTCCGTCTGTGCCACAACACTGTCTCCGTCTGTGCCATAGCTCTGTCTCCGTCTGTGCCACACCTCTGTATCTCCATCTGTGCCACAGCTCTAGTCTCCGTTTGCACCACAGCTCTGTCTCCATCTGTACCATAGCTCTATGTCTCCGTCTGTGCTACAGCTCCATGTCTCCATCTGTGCTACAGCTCCATGTCTCCATCTGTGCTACAGCTCTATGTCTCTGTTCCACAGCTCTATGTCTTCATCTGTGCTACAGCTCTATGTCTCCATCTGTGCTACAGCTCCATGTCTCCATATGTGCTACAGCTCTATGTCTCCGTTTGTGTAACAACTCTGTCTCCATCTGTGCCACAGCTCTATGTCTCCGTCTGTGCCACAGTTCAATGTCTCCGTGTGAGTCACAGCTCTATGTCTCCGTCTATGCCACAGCTTTATGTCAAAGTCTGTGTCACAGCTCTATGTCTCCATCGGGGCCACTAAAAGAGCTCAAATTATTGTTCATAAAATACACTGAGAGGTGTATGTCTCTCAGTGTACATACACTGAGAGGTTTATGTCTCTCAGTGTACATACATTGAGAGGTGTATGTCTCTCAGTGTACATACACTGAGAGGTTTATGTCTCTCAGTGTACATACACTGAGAGGTGTATGTCTCTCAGTGTACATACACTGAGAGGTGTATGTCTCTCAGTGTACATACACTGAGAGGTGTATGTCTCTCAGTGTACATACACTGAGAGGTGTATGTCTCTCAGTGTACATACACTGAGAGGTGTATGTCTCTCAGTATACACAGAGTTTAAAGTATTCTTGACTGGTAGTGAACAGTTGCCACGCAACCCCATTAACCATCCTACCAATCACCAATAGAGCTGACATAGTTGTCTTGTAATAGAGCTGACATAGTTGTCTTGTGATAGAGCTGACATAGTTGTCTTGTGATAGAGCTGACATAGTTGTCTTGTGATAGAGCTGACATAGTTGTCTTGTGATAGAGCTGACATAGTTGTCTTGTGATAGAGCTGACATAGTTGTCTTGTGATAGAGCTGACATAGTTGTCTTAGCTGTGTGTTATGTTAATATTAAAGTCCTGAGAACTGGAATGAGTGAAAAGTTGTTGTTCTTCACTGATAATGTTAGTGACGTGATGACCAGGTGTCCCACCTGGTCATCTTAATATTAATATTACACACACACACACACACACACACACACACACACACACACACACACACACACACACACACACACACACACACACACACCACACACACACACACTACCACACACACACACACACACACACACACACACACACACATCTGGAGCATCTGGAGCAGAACAGGGTAATCAACGACAGACAGCACAGATTCCGGGAAGGCAAATCCTGTGTAACAAACCTCCTGGAGTTCTATGATAAAGTAACAGAGGTAAGGCAAGAGAGAGAAGGGTGGGTTGACTGCATTTTCCTGGACTGCAGGAAGGCCTTCTGTACGGTTCGTTCGTACTTCTAACGGCTGCACCACGGCTGTTCACGTGATTTCCAACCTCTGCCCATGTGATCTGGCATTAGCCAATGATAGGCCTGCCTTTTGAATGCCTCAGCGCCGGACGGCCTAGTAGTCTGTTACCATCCAGACTCAGTGCAGGACAGACGGACACAGGCATAGGCTCTCAGCTCCCATATATCCAACGCCTCATTAAACGCTACCAAAACCCAAGCTCATCGTCTGTTAATATTACCAAATCTATGAAAAGAACCCCACAACACAAATGGTGACAGCTGGTGGGCCTAGATTTTGTGTAATCTGAGCAGATTTAACAAGAAGAGGAAGAGCCGGTGTGACTGCCTCGAGCGTCTCCCAGACCGGCGTCATACCAACCGTTAACTCACTTCCCTCATCGGTGTCGTCATCCAAGACTCTTGTGAAGCAGTGTCTCCAGTCTTTCTGGCTTCTAATTGCAAGTAAACCTCCGAAGAGTTGATCTGGGTTTTGCAATTAAGCCAACAAGTAAGCCAGTTTATGGGAAGAGCCTAAGCCAGCCTACAGTCATCCAGTGTCTCCTGCCATCCACCCAATTCTTCACTGCTGTGTGCAAGTAAGAGAATTCAGGTTCACAGTCCAGAGAGCTAAGCCAGCCTCTTCCAGAAAGCCAGTTATACAAGTAAGCCAGTCGTTTCTTCAGCAAGCCAGTTCCTTGCAGTATTGTCTCTAATCGCTCTGTGCTACAAGTTGGACGCTTGTCAGAGTGATATTCACCATTCCTGTGGCTTATTGTGCAAAAAGCCACCTGGGTTAGAGGATTCCCGCTGCCGTGAGTATAAGTGTACTGGCCGAACCCCGTGACGTCATCGCCCACCGCCAGCGAGTCAGGCAGCAGTGACGTCATCCATGCGCGCGCCACTCACAACCCACGCTGCTGTAAACAAAACAAACCACCTGCTCACACTACCTTCGACCAGCCAATATTTTGTGGTATTTTCTACCTTATCTGGGGTACCAGCAGCATTGTTTCTGGCTCACATAGCAAGTCAAGAGTGTCTTCCTTCATCCCAGAGCGCCAACGTAAAAGCTTGCTGTGTGAGTTCTTCGGTAAGCGCATTTATCCAAGTCTGTCAGCAGTCAACGACCAGGAATATATTCTCTCCACCTACACTCGTCGTTCATTCATCATTAGACTCTATTCTATTATAGACATTCGTGTGTGTGAGACATTTAAGCAGTGAATTTTCTTAGTGACATTTAAAGACCTGTGTTTTCAGTTGCAAATTCATTTATATAATCTGTTACAGTTTTTTCATGTATTCCGTGTCTCATTTTATATCTTTGTTCTTGCGTAAACTCGTACACATGCAGTAAGTACTTGTGTATAAATTTTCTTGTCCTTGAGTGCAGTCTTTGATTTATTCATTATTATTGCTGTGTTGTGCTTTATTAATTCCCTGTCCCTTTATTTTTCTCCCAGTGCATTCCCTTGTGTTTTTATGCAGTGTCTGTGTATAGCCCGAGCTGTACGGTTCGTTCGTACTTCTAACGGCTGCACCACGGCTGTTCACGTGATTTCCAACCTCTGCCCATGTGATCTGGCATTAGCCAATGATAGGCCTGCCTTTTGAATGCCTCAGCGCCGGACGGCCTAGTAGTCAGTTACCATCCAGACTCAGTGCAGGACAGACGGACACAGGCATAGGCTCTCAGCTCCCATATATCCAACGCCTCATTAAACGCTACCAAAACCCAAGCTCATCGTCTGTTAATATTACCAAATCTATGAAAAGAACCCCACAACACACTTCGACACAGTTCCTCATATGAGATTAGTAAAGAAGTTGGAAGTACAAGCATGTATAACAGGAAGGGCACTGGAATGGATCAGGGAATACCTCACAGGAAGGCAACAACGGGTCATGGTGCGCGATGAGGTATCACAGTGGGCGCCTGTGACGAGCGGTGTACCGCAGGGGTCAGTCCTAGAACCAGTGCTATTCTTGGTATATGTGAATGACATTACGGACGGGATAGACTCAGAAGTGTCTCTGTTCGCAGATGATGTGAAATTAATGAGGAGAATCACATCGGATGAAGACCAAGCAGGACTTCAAAGAGACCTGGACAAGCTTGACATCTGGTCTAGCAACTGGCTTCTCGAATTTAACCCCACCAAATGCAAAGTCATGAGGATCGGAGAAGGGCAAAGAAGACCGCTGACAGAGTACAGGCTAGGTGGACAAAGGCTACAAACATCAACAAAGGAGAAAGACCTTGGGGTGAGTATAACGCCAAGCACGTCTCCGGAAACACACATCAACCAGATAACCGCGGCAGCATATGGGCGACTGGCAAACCTAAGATTAGCGTTCCGTTACCTTAACAAGGAATCGTTCAAGACACTGTACACCGTGTACGTCAGGCCCATACTAGAGTATGCAGCACCAGTCTGGAACCCACACCTGGTCAAGCACGTCAAGAAATTAGAGAAAGTGCAAAGGTTTGCGACAAGGTTAGTTCCACAACTCAGGGGAATGCCATATGAAGAAAGGTTGAGAGAAATAGGACTAACAACACTGGAGGACAGAAGGGTTAGAGGAGACATGATAACGACATACGAAATACTACAGGGAATCGACAAGGTAGACAGTGACAGGATGTTCCAGAGAGGGAACACAGAAACAAGGGACACAACTGGAAGCTGAAGACTCAGATGAGTCAAAGGGATGTTAGGAAGCACTTCTTCAGCCATAGAGTAGTTAGGAAGTGGAATAGTCTAGCGAACGATATAGTGGAGGCGGGAACCATACATAGTTTTAAGACAAGGTATGATAAAGCTCATGGAGCAGGGAGAGCAGAGACCCAGTAGCGGACAGCGAAGAGGCGGGGCCAGGAGCTGAGTCTCGACCCCTGCAACCACAATTAGGTGAGTACACAGGTTGTTACACAGTACCACAGGGTTGTTATACAGCACCACAGGGTTGTTACACAGTACCACAGGGTTGTTACACAGTACCAAAGGGTTGTTATACAGTACCCCAGGGTTGTTACACAGTACCACAGGGTTGTTATACAGTACCACAGGGTTGTTACACAGTACCACAGGGTTGTTACACAGTACCACAGGGTTGTTACACAGTACCACAGGGTTGTTACACAGTACCACAGGGTTGTTATACAGTACCACAGGGTTGTTACACAGTACCACAGGGTTGTTACACAGTACCATAGGGTTGTTATACAGCACCACAGGGTTGTTACACAGTACCACAGGGTTGTTATACAGCACCACAGGGTTGTTACACAGTACCACAGGGGTGTTATACAGTACCACAGGGTTGTTATACAGTACCACAGGGTTGTTATACAGCACCACAGGGTTGTTACACAGTACCACAGGGGTGTTATACAGTACCACAGGGTTGTTATACAGAACCACAGGGTTGTTACACAGTACCACAGGGGTGTTATACAGTACCACAGGGTTGTTATACAGTACCACAGGGTTGTTATACAGCACCACAGGGTTGTTACACAGTACCACAGGGGTGTTATACAGTACCACAGGGTTGTTATACAGAACCACAGGGTTGTTACACAGTACCACAGGGTTGTTATACAGCACCACAGGGTTGTTACACAGTACCACAGGGGTGTTATACAGTACCACAGGGTTGTTATACAGTACCACAGGGTTGTTACACAGTACCACAGGGTTGTTATACAGCACCACAGGGTTGTTATACAGTACCACAGGGTTGTTACACAGTACCACAGGGTTGTTACACAGTACCACAGGGTTGTTATACAGTACCACAGGGTTGTTATACAGTACCACAGGGTTGTTATACAGCACCACAGGGTTGTTACATAGAGGGAGCACTAGCATGTGCTGCTACACTGTTATATATGATGCTTAAACATTGGAAACACTAGTAGTGCAGGAGGAGGAGGAGGAGGAGGAGGAGGAGGAGGAGACGAGAGGAGAGGAGAAACAAGGAAGGGAAGATGGGAAGGCCAATTACCGTGGAGGTTATCCTTGTGTGTCTGCCTCACACGAACCAGTAATGTCGCTTAGGGTGTTCCTGTCAGTGGAACAACTTTAATGATCACCCTTAAGAATTAGGACAGCTCAGCCAGAGAGCACTGCACACACACACAGTATTTACCTGTACAGTATTTTCTTGTTACCTTCTGTGATAAGATAACTTTAAATCCATATATTAGAGAGTAAAGTAATTTTTTGTTAGTATCCATCACTAATGGTAAAGCTCGTCTTAAAGACTCGCTTGAAGGTAAGTTACAGGTAACCCTTCCTTGCCCTCTCCATCCTTACTGAACTCTCTTCGGAATCTCTCTTTATTTTTCTCAGTAAGATGTAAATTGATATGGTCCACAAACCCTGATCAGGTATAGTCCATGGTCCACCAAAAGGTGTAGTTATGGCCCCTGATCAAATATAATCCATGGCCCCTCATCAGATATAGTTATTGTTCCAAACACAGATACCTGGCCGTCAGAACATACTAAACAGACTATCTGCCAGAGACTAATCGATAAAGACGTCAACCAATATGCAGCACAAAACTTTCACCAAAAGTTATATTTTTGAGTTCCCGGATATACCCATATTAATGTGTGCACATCAGTCTTTGTAACATAATATAAATAGTTTCACAAATGAGAAAATAAGAACATAAGAAGAAACACTGCAGCAGGAATACTGGCCCATGCGAGGCAGGTCTAATTCACCCATCGGCTTAAGCCAATGCCTTAAGGTAGTCAGGTCAGGTCACATTCACTTAAGGGAGGAGCACGGCATCTGACCTAGTAGCACAAGCTAGTCAGGTCCAACTCTCACCCACCCACACCACTCATGTATTTATCCAACCTATTTTTAAAACTGCACAACGTCTTAGCTTCTATGAGGGTACTCGGGAGTTTGTTCCACTCATCCACAACTCTATTACCAAACCAGTGCTTTCCTATATCCTTCCTGAATCTGAATTTTTCCAGCTTAAATCCATTGCTGCGAGTCCTGTCTAGACTAGATATTTTTAGCACGCTATATACATCCCCTTTATTAATTCCAGTTTTCCATTTATAGACCTCGATCATATCCCCCCTAATTCTACGCAGATTCAAGGCCCTCAGTCTATCCTCATAGGGAAGATTTCTGATACATGGGATCAACTTTGTCATCCTCCTTTGTACGTTTTCCAATGCATTTATATTCATTATGTAATACGGTGACCAAAACTGTTCAGCATAATCTAAATGAGGCTTAACCAAGGATATATGGAGTTGGAAAACCTGAGGACTTCTATTATTTATACTTCTTGATATGAAGCCAAGGGTTTTGTTAGCTTTATTGCGAAAACTTATGCACTGTTGTCTTGGTTTCAGATTACTGCTAACCAGAACTCCTAAATCCTTTTCGCAATCCGTAATATTAAAATCTACATTATTTAGTTTATATGTGGCATGGTTATTTTCCTGTCCAACATTTAGAACTTTGCATTTGTCTATATTAAACTGCATCTGTCACTTCTCCGACCACTGCATCAGTCTATTCAAATAATCCTGGAGTGCTCTGATGTCTTCATTAGAATGAATTCGACTGCCTATTTTGGTGTCATCAGCAAATTTGCTTGTATCGCTATTTATTCTCTCAGCTATGTCGTTTATGTAAATCGTGAACAAGAAGGGGCCCAACACTGACCCCTGTGGAACACCGCTTGTGACGTACCCCCATTCTGATTTCTCCCCATTTATGCAAACTCTCTGCTGCCTATTTGTCAACCATGCTTCTAACCTGGAAAAAAAAATTCCTCTTATTCCGTGTGCCTTAAGTCTCCTCAATAGCCTCTGATGTGAAACTCTGTCGAAAGCCTTACTGAAGTCCATATACTCAATATCATATTCAATACCATGATCTACCTCCTCAAACACCTTAGTGAAAAAAGTTAATAAATTCGTAAGACAGGAACGCCAATTAGTAAAACCGTCCTGAGATTCAATAATCAATTTATGCCATTCAAGATGGCTACGAATTGCCTCGGCAATTATTGATTCCATAAATTTTCCCACTATGGAGGTAAGGCTTATTGGCCTATAGTTTCAAGCTAAGGACCTGTCACCTGCCTTGTAAATAGGCATTACATTTGCCCTTTTCCTCTTGTCTGGCACTATGCCAGTTTGTAGTGATATATTGAAAAGATTTGCCAAAGGTTTGCTAAGTTCCTCTTTACATTCCTTTAAAACTCTTGCAAACAGTGCATCAGGGCCTGGGGATTTGTTAAGTTTTAATTTCTCTATTTGTCTGAGGACCATGTCACTAGTTACCCCATTATGTTCTACATAATTTATTATTTCTGGAATTTCGCTAGTATCTTCCTGAGTAAAAACTTAGAGGAAGTAGGTGTTGAAAAGTTCGCACATATCCTTATCACTGTCAGTGATCTGACCTGAGTTACTCTTAAGTGGGCCTATCTTGTCCCTAATCTTACTTCTGTATACCTGAAAGAACCCTTTTGGATTAGTCTTCGAATCCCTTGCGACTTTAGCCTCATAATCCCTTTTTGCTTTTCTTATTCCTTTTTTTATATCTCTCTTTAATTGAATATATTAATTTATTAACTGCCTTTTCCCTCTTTTGGTATGCCTATATGTGCCTCTCTTTTGACCATTGAGATGTTTTAATCTATTGTTTATCCATTTGGGATCATTTTTGTTAGATCTAATTTCCCTACTCGGAACAAAAGTTGTCTGGGCAGCTAGCACTATGCTCTGAAACACATCATATTGGCAACCAACACCACCTACCTGACCCATAGTCAGGTCATCCCAATTTAGCCCATCTAGGTAATTTATCTCTCCCATGAAGTCGGCCAAGCGGAAGTCTGGGACAAAGACTTGATTTTAGTTATCTGGGTAATTCGATGATATATTGAAACTAAGTGATTTGTGATCACTTTCCCCAAGCTCATCATTAACCCCAAGATTAACTAATGATTCTTTGTTGGCAAGAACCAAGTCAAGCAAGTTGTTTCCTCTAGTTGGTTTTGTCACAAACTGTTTTAAAAAGCAATCCTGACCCGTATCAAGAAAGTCACTAGACTCAAGATTTCCTGTCACATTGTTCCAATCAATTTGTCTAAAGTTAAAACCTCCCATTAACATAACATTTTCTTATCCAAACGCCTTGTGAATTTTGTCCCATAGCAGCCTACCGCACTCCCTATCAAGGTTTGGGGGCCTGTAAATCACATCCAAAGTTAATTTTTCACGACCTTCCAGAAACTGTAGCCAAACAGATTCTGTGTCCAATATTTCTAATCTTATATCTTGTCTAACACAACAATTTAAATTATCACTGACATACATCACCACTCCACCACCCTTCATGTTGACCCTATCAGTGTGGAATAGTTTATAACCCTGTATGTTGCATTCAGAAGGCATTTCTCTATCTTTCAAGTTGAACCAGGTCTCCGTTATAGCAATAATATCTATATTACCTGCACTTGCAAGTAATCTTAGCTCATCCATCTTATTTCTTAGACTCCTACTATTTGTATAGTAAACCTTAATGGATGTAGATGAATGGTTCAGAGAACCGACAAGTTATAAATTAGACACATATGCAACACTTGGGTATCTTTATTGAGGAAACGTTTCGCCACACAGTGGCTTCATCAGTCCAATACAAAGTATTGGGATCTTGATACAAATGAATTCTTCAACACTTGTCCAACGTTTGGACGAAGACCTTCTTCGACTAGTGGATGGTTCCACTATGACCCCGCCTCCTCCTGCTTCGCCTCACCTGACTACAGTATATAAGCCACCTCTACGAACATGTGCTGTACTTTCTACAAGATTGATGGACTGAACACATCGACTCCAGGCTGAGGGACTGATTACCTCAAACTCCTTCTCTCTTTACACCTTTCTACTTTGTATTGGACTGATGAAGCCACTGTGTGGCGAAACGTTTCCTCAATAAAGATACCCAAGTGTTGCATATGTGTCTAATTTATAAACCTTAAGGGAGCTAGTCACTTGTTGCCCTCTACTATCTCTCTTTGTTTGTTGAACAATTGTTTTGCCTTTACTAGCAGCTCTATTTTGAATACAGTATTGCCTTTTAAACATATCCCTGGGGTGTGTTGTACAAGAATGGTATAAAATACCGACAAAATGAAATTAAGACACATGTGCAACATCTGGGTGTCTTTATTGTAGACGTTTCACCATCCAGTGGCTTTATCAATACAAATTCTAGGACATTATTTGAAGACAGAAGAATTATATACAAAAGATGAGGTATCAGTCCCTCAGCCTTGGAGTTGGTGTGAACAGCACCGAAGTCTAGTAGTTACTGGAGCAGAGGCAAGGAGACTGGCGCTTATATACTAACGTCAGGTGGAAAGGGACGGGTAGCAGACGAGGACATAGTCACTGGTAGGCGGGATTCCCCAGTGGAAGTAGGTCATACCCAAAGAGATGGGTTAGTTGTAGTAGTAGTTGTCGCGAAGGTTATGTACATGTCCTCAGAATCAAGATTCCATGGGGTATTCTGGTAATATCTGCTGTTTTCAACCCTAGAACTGCAGCCTGATTGTTTTCCACAAACACCCATACCTCTATAATCTATCAGTTTAAAGTCCTAGACAAGTCATCAATGACCCCCTCAATCGAATTGGCTAATGCAACCACTCCAGCCCAAGAGAGATGAACCCCATCCCTTGCATACATATCATGTTTGCCTTAGAATTTGTCCCAGTTATCAATGAATGGAATTGCAAGTTGCTTACAGTACCTGTCTAGCCAGCAATTTATACCAATTGCCCTAGACATCCATTCATTGCCCACTCCCTTTCTAGGCAAAAGGCTACATATGATTGGGGTCCCTTCCTTAGATCTGACTACTTCTATGGCTGACCTGTACTTATCCAGCAGCTCCTGTCTCCTGCCCTTCCCGATGTCATTCCCATTACCTGACATAATATTATCTAACCTGCTATGTCACCAACACCAGCTCCTGGGAGGCACTTGCCACTTAAAGCGGCTGCCACTCTACAAATCACTGCTGGAGGTGCTGGTGCTGGACTGCACCTCACTGCTGGTAGCATCATTCCCCTCAACCACTCCAGCCACCTCACACTCACTCCCAAACCCATCAAGGTGAACCTTCATCCTCCTAATTTCCACCTGGAGAAGCAGGACCTCATCCTTCAACACTCCAACTTCAGATTTTAAAACACTGCAGAAGGAAGCCATGGTTTTGTAACCTTCCACACTAATCTCCAAAGAAGCTCAGAACCCGTGACCTGTCATGACCACTGACCACTGACCAAATGAGAAAGTAGTATGATCAGCTGAGAGCAAGCGAGGAACTGACACCAAGGCGAATTTTAGTTACAAAGGAAATTAGCCAGAATCAAAATCTCTCACAATGATTGCTTGTGATTTCTGATACATGGGATCAACTTAGTCATCCTCCTTTGTACGTTTTCCAGAGCATTTTTATCCATTCTGTAATGCAGTGACCAAAACTGTGCAGCATAATCTAGATGAGGCCTAACCAAGGATATATAGAGTTGAAGAACAACCTGAGGACTCCTATTATTTATGCTTCTTGATATGAAGCCAAGGATTCTGTTCGCTTTATTGCGAACACTTATGCACTGCTGTCTTGGTTTTAGATTACTGCTAACCAGAACTCCTAAATCCTTTTCGCAATCAGTAGTATTAAGATCTACATTATTTAGTTTATATGTGGCATGGTTATTGTCCTGTCCAATATTTAGAACTTTGCATTTATCTATATTAAACTGCATCTGCCACTTCTCCGACCACTGCATCAGTCTATTCAAATCTTCCTGGAGTGTTCTAATGTCCTCATTTGAATGAATTGGACGGCCTATTTTGGTGTCATCGGCAAACTTGCTTATGTCGCTATTTATTCCCTCATCTATGTCGTTTATGTAGATTGTGAACAACAAGGGGCCCAATACCGACCCCTGTGGAACACCGCTTGTGACGCTTCCCCACTCTGATTTCTCCCCATTTATGCAAACTCTCTGCTGCCTATTTGTCAACCATGCCTCTACCCAGGAAAAAATTTCTCCTCCTATTCCGTGTGCCTTAATTTTCCTCAATAGTCTCTGATGTGGGACTCTATCAAAAGCCTTACTGAAGTCCATATACACAATATCATATTCATTACCATGATCTACCTCCTCAAACACCTTAGTGAAAAAAGTTATTAAATTTGTAAGGCAGGAACGCCCTTTTGTAAAACCGTGCTGAGATTCGTTGATTAATTTATGCTTTTCAAGATGGCTACGGATTGCCTCGGCAATTATTGATTCGATAAATTTTCCCACTATGGAGGTTAGGCATATTGGTCTATAGTTCGAAGCTAAGGACCTGTCACCTGCTTTGAAAATAGGTATTACATTTGCCATTTTCCACTTATCTGGCACCATGCCAGTTTGCAGTGATATGTTGAAAAGATTAGCCAACGGTTTGCTAAGCTCCTCTTTACATTCCTTTAGAACCCTTGCATACAGTTCATCAGGGCCTGGGGATTTGTTAGGTTTTAATTTATCTATTTGTCTAAGGACTATGTCACTTGTGACCCTAATCGTGCATAGTTTACTATCGTCCTGTTCCACATAATTTATTATTTCTGGAATATCGCTAGTATCTTCCTGTGTAAAAACTGAGAGGAAGTAAGTGTTAAACATTCTACACATTTCCTTATCACTGACGGTGAGCTGACTTGAGTAACTTTTGAGTGGGCCTATCTTGTCCCTAATCTTACTTCTGTATACCTGAAAAATCCTTTTGGGTTAGTCTTCGATTCTCTTGCAACTTTAACCTCATAGTCTCTTTTTGCTTTTCTTATTCCCTTTTTATTTCTCTCTTTAACTGAATATATTTATTACTTAATTGCCCTCTCCTCTTTTGATTTGCCTATATATGCCTCTCTTTTGACCAATGAGATGTTTTAATCTATTGTTCATCCATTTAGGATCATTTTTGTTTGATCTGATTTCCCTATTAGGAATATAAGTTGTCTGAGCAGCTAGAACTATTCTCTGGAAAACGTCATATTGGCAATCACCACCTACCTGACCCACTGTCAGGTCATTCCAGTTCAACCTACCCAGGTAATTTTTCAGTCCTATGAAATCAGCCAGGCGGAAGTCAGGGACAGAGACTTGATTGCCATTATTAGGGTAATTCCATGATATATTAAAACTGAGTGATTTGTGATCACTTTCCCCAAGCTCATCATTAACCTCAAGATTATTAATTAGCGATTCCCTGCTGGCAAGAACCAAGTCTAGCAGGTTATTTCCTCTAGTTGGTTCTGTCACCAACTGTTTCAAAAAACAATCCTGAATCGTATCAAGAAACTCACTTGACTCTAAATTTCCTGTCAAATTGCTCCAGTCAATTTATCTAAAGTTGAAATCTCCCATTAGCACAACATTTTCATGTGTAGATGCCTTACGAATTTCATCCCATAGAAGTTTACTGCACTCCCTATCAAGATTTGGGGGCCTGTAAATCACACCCAAGATAAGTTTTACACGGCCCTCAAGAAGCTGTAACCAAACAGATTCAGTGGCTGACGCTTCTAATTTTATATCTTGTCTAACACAACAATTTAAATTGTCTTGACATACATCGCTACTCCACCACCCTTCCTGTTGACCCTATCAGTGTGGAATAATTTATAGCCTTGTATGTGACATTCAGAAGGCAACTCTCTATCTTTCAGATTGAGCCAGGTCTCAATGCATAATGGGTGGTCGTGTGTGATGCATGCCAAATATAACTGTTCTCAGCACATGCCACATCTCGTAGGTATTAGTATGAGATACCAACACTATGGTATATCAAATGTTAAACTTTAAAGCATTAACTTTTTTTATTTATGCATTGGAGATTTATTTGATGCTGTTATGGCCAATTTGGTCGAAAATTATCCGAGAAATATTTAGGCTTTTCTGAATTATATATATATATATATATATATATATATATATATATATATATATATATATATATATATATATATATATATATATATATATATATATATATATATATATATATATATATATATATATATTTTTTTTTTAATAATTTTCACAGTCTCGTCCACCGAGGCAGGGTGACCCAAAAGAAAGAAAATCCCCAAAAGAAAATACTTTCATCATCATTCAACACTTTCACCACACTCATACATAATCACTGTCTTTGCAGAGGAGCTCAGATCGACATATACATATATATATATATATATATATATATATATATATATATATATATATATATATATATATATATATATATATATATATATATATATATATAATTCAGAAAAGCCTAAATATTTCTCGGATAAAGAATAATATAGCGGGGACAGTGAATATTACTATTCTACTAAAACAGTTTATTATTGAGTCCTGGTACAATAATATATTTGGGAACAGGAGAACACTATTGAGTTTAGATAAATGGGGATTGTACATATAAGCAGGGAGACAGGGAATACAATCAACTGACGAAACAGAATATAACTTACATATAGTTCAGAGGACAGTTCACCACAGGAACTAAGTCACACTTCTAGCCACAGGTCAGAAGACCTACACAGCACGAGCACTGCTCCAAGCCAGTACTCTGCCCAGTGTCTCCAACAGTCGCCTCCAAAGACTCTGCAGCATCTCTCTCCCAGAGCTCTGCACACAGGCAGCAGCTCTGCCAGAATATATCTCTCTAGCTGTTTTCTTGGCCTTATATGGTCCTTCAAGCATACCCCCCAATGAGGAGTGCACCACGTGCTTTGACCTGACGCCGAAACCTGACGCTAGTTCAAAAGACAAAGACCTGAGACTTAAGCCGAGAGGCGTCTACCTGGAGTCTACCTGGAGAGAATTCCAGGGGTCAACGCCCCCGCGGCCCGGTCTGTGACCAGGCCTCTTGTTGGACCAGAGCCTGATCAACCAGGCTGTTACTGCTGGCCGCACGCAGTCCAACGTACGAACCACAGCCCGGCTGATCAGGTACCGACTTGAGGTGCCTGTCCAGTGCCTGCTTGAAGACAGCCAGGGGCTTGTTGGTAATCCCCCTGATGTATGCTGGGAGGCAGTTGAACAATCTTGGGCCCCTCACACTTATTGTGTTGTCCCTCAACGTGCTAGTGGCACCCCTGCTCTTCATTGGGGGGATGTTACATCGCCTGCCGAGTCTTTTGCTTTCGTACGGAGTGATTTTTGTGTGCAAGTTTGGTACTAAGCCCTCGAGAATTTTCCATGTGTATATAATAATGTATCTCTCCGCCTGCGTTCTAGAGAGTACAGGTTTAGGAACTTCAAGCGTTCCCAGTAGTTGAGGTGGTTTATCGCACTTATGCGTGCGGTGAAGGTTCTCTGCACATTTTCAAGGTCAGCAATTTCACCCGCCTTGAAAGGTGCAGTTAGTGTGCAGCAATATTCCAGCCTAGATAGAACAAGCGATCTGTAAAGTGTCAACATGGGCTTGGCATCCCTGGTTTTGAAGGTTCTCATTATCCATCCTGTCATTTTTCGAGAGATGCAATTGCTACATTGTTATGGTCCTTGAAGGTGAGATCCTCTGACATGATCACTCCCAGGTCTTTGACATTAGTTTTTCGCTCTATTGTGTGGTTGGAATTAGTTTTGTACTCCGATGAGATTTTAATTTCTTCACGTTTTCCGTATCTGAGTAATTGAAATTTCTCATCATTGAACTTCATATTGTTTTCTGCAGCTCATTTAAAGATTTGGTTTATGTCTGCTTGGAGTCTTGCAGTGTCTTCAACGGTGGACACTGTCATACAGATTCGGGTGTCATCTGCAAAGGAAGACACAGCACTGTGGCTTATATCCCTGTCAATGTCTGATATGAGGATGAGGAATAGGATGGGAGCAAGTACTGTACCTTGTGGAACAGAGCTTTTCACAGTAGCTGCCTCAGACTTTACTCTGTTGACTACTACTCTTTGTGTTCTACGTGTTAGGAAATTATAAATCCATCTACCAACTTTTCCTGTTATTCCTTTATCACGCATTTTGTGTGCTATTACACCATGGTCACACTTGTCAAAGGCTTTTGCAAAATCTGTGTATATAACATCTGCATTCTGTTTATCTTCTAGAGCATCCAGGACCTTGTCGTAGTGGTCCAGTAGTTGGGACAGACAGGAGCGGCCTGCTCTAAACCCATGCTGTCCTGGGTTGTGCAATTGATGGGTATCAAGATGGGTGGCGATCTTGCTTCTTAGAACCCTTTCAAAGATTTTTATGATATGGGACGTTAGCGCAATTGGTCTGTAGTTCTTTGCTATTGCTTTACTGCCCCCTTTGTGGAGCGGGGCTATGTCTGTTGTTTTTAGTAGCTGCGGACGATCCCAGTGTCCATGCTCACTCTCCATAGGATGTTAAAAGCATGTGATAGGGGCTTCTTGCAGTTCTTGATGAACACGGAGTTCCATGAGTCTGGGCCTGGAGCGGAGTGCATGGGCATGTCATTTATTGCCTTTTCAAAGTCATTTGGCGTAGTGATGATGTCAGAAAGGCATGCGTCTGTCAAGTTCTGTGGCACTCTCATGAAAAATCATTTAGGTTTTCGATTTTCAGTCTGGTTAGTGGCTCGCTAAAGACTGAGTCATACTGGGATTTAAGTAACTCACTCATTTCCTTGCTGTCATCTGTGTAGGACCCATCCGGTTTAAGTAGGGGCCCAATACTGGTTGTTGTTCTCGACTTTGATTTTGCATAGGAAAAGAAATACTTAGGGTTTCTTTCAATTTCATTTATGGCTCTTAGTTCTTCCCGTGTCTCTTGATTCCTATAAGATTCCTTTAGTTTTAATTCGATGTTTGCTATTTCTCTGACTAGTGTCTCCCTACGTATTTCAGAGATATTGGCCTCCTGTAGCCGCTCCGTTATTCTGTGCCTTCGCCTGTATAGGGAGCGCCTCTCTCTTTCTAGTTTGCATCTTCTCCTCCTTTTCCTTAAGGGAATTTGCGTGTCTGACAGCTATTTACCAAGGCAAGGTGTGGCTAATTGGGTCGATCTCACAAGCACAACCTACATCACATTGTAACCACGAACGAGTGGTATTTAATCAATAACAACACTGCGACTAGCCGGGGCATCGAACCCGTGTTGTTTTAGCCCGCCTCATGGTGAGTGAAAATTCACGACGCTCTAACCCACTGGAACATAAAATCCTACAAAGGTCACGCACCCAGCAGAACTAGGTACATGTACCATGATCCGAGGACATACGATGGTGTGGGTGCCTCAGAGCTAATTTCATTCTACTTCCCGTTTGGTGTACTAGCCTCCACAAGCAGTATGTATAGTATTGTAACCACGAACGAGTGGTATTTAATCAATAACAACACCGCGACTAGTGATTTAGAAGTAAATGGCTAAATTTGCCAAATAAAATGCCCTGTGTTTTTCTCGTTTGCTCTTAACTCAGAGCACTATGTAAGAACACTGAGTAAGAGTATAGTGTATTTCGTATTTATACCTGCAATGGACTCCACAATGGGAATCATAATAACAGTCCTGTATTCTGGTCGTCATAAGAGCGTTTCTACAATAATGTTTTACCACGACACTAAATACTCCGTCCAAGACAGACACGACGCTGTGAGACATGGGTCAACACCTTGACTAAGGAGAGTAAACATGGAGCAGCAATAGTGACCATCAGACTCCCGAGGGTGGACACACACACGTCCTTAAACCAAAGGAAAGTTTCAGTGACAATGCTAGCCAGTGTAATATCCAAGTGTCCTCGACTGTCACAGTGCACAGACATCCAGCAACATAGAACTATCTTGAGTTGAGTTCTGGACAGAGAAGTGTCATGGTAGGAAGATACCGTACTCATCCAGAAACATATGGCCCTAAATTAGATCCTTGTGTAATAAAGCCCAAAACAGGGCCAGTGCTTCCTCTGACAACCAGAGATGTGTTAGGATTTACAAAATCATGTAAAAGCTCTTAGAAGCGTAGAGAAGGAGACTGGAAGAGCCAACTGCTGATTTTCCAAACTGAACCAATGAGCAGCATTGAGGGAGGGGGGGGGGAGGTAGCCCTCCACTCTAGGCAATTTCCAGAAGTTTCTAAGAAGATGACATTGGTGAACGATAATCAGTGAAACATCGTTCACTCACATATAAAAATATAATTCAATGGAGTCACACAACAACAACAAAAAAGTGAAAAACATCCAGTAGGCAGGATAACATTGCCTGAACCTTGCAACTTCTCATATATTTACACCTCTCTCAGAAAATAAACTATTCAGTTCCCACACAACAGCACAACTCTGCAGATAATGGTTTCTTCAGTCCTGAAGCCACTCGTGTCGATAAGTTTGCATGTGTATCTCTCCTCACACCTGTGGCATCTCAGGAGCAGACAAGTCTTGTGTTATCTCAGAGACTGAACCATGGCGTCCGATTTTAGTAACTTTGGTGATGCCAAGTTTCTGATTTGATCTTAAGTTGAACACTTGATCAAACCATCCCTGCGTGTCCTCTTCTGTCCCACGTCACTCTGTCCTGTGTCAGGGGCGATATTCATCTTCAGCTCCACATCACACACACACAGTGCTGTCTCAGGGACGGTGTTCAAAACTTACGCACCAAAAATTTATTTATAAAAATGAATAAAGTGATCTAATTGTGTGACTGTGTTTAAATTCAGGCGAACAGTCAATTTTTTCCAATAATCTACTTTATTATGAGAGGTTGTCCTCCCTGGGGTGCTGACCCTGGCTCTCTTCACACCATCCGCATTTTATTCTTTTATTTGGCTTTATTACCTCAGTAAAATACAAATTATCATAACTCTGGATCTCTTACCTAACTGGAACTGATACATGATTCAGTCGACCATAAGAAATGTGAATAACTTTATTTGAAAATCAACAACGCGAATTTCTTCTTCTGAAAATCTGAAGGGTAAAGCCCAGTGAAATACAGCAGCATGATTATTGACCAACCGAGGCGAGAGAAACTACATTCTCTGCCACCAGAGTCAAGTAGCTACGTAGGTCGTTACTTTAATAAATACAATGCGTCATGTATGAGGCTTAGGTGCCCTTTTAGAGAGATTATCATTCTTTAATACATTTATGTGGACCTTAAAAAAAAAACATTGGTACTTGCAACGTTTTGCCACCTCCGGTAGTACCAGTATCTGCTGTGGCCCATGGACCAAGGATGGTCCAACGCGTCTTAGCGTGTTATTGGCGAAACGTTCCCAATCACGGTACCGTGGTTGGAGAACGTATTGAGAATGCCAAGGTTCTCGTGGGCAACAGTATGGCTCCATGAACCTCGCCGTCTATACATACCTGAACGACTTAAAAGCGCACTCTGATCTCCGCAGTATCTGATTACTCACCAACTTTCACAACGGAAGGGAAAAGAACCAAGAAATCTCACACGTCAGAGTAAAAGAAAGGAAAACTTTGGAGGCATGAAAAATACATCCTAGTTCCCTTCCAGGTTGAGAGCACAGGTGTGGCTGGCAGTAATGAAGGATTTATGAGGCCCGGCAGTGGGAAAAACATATATATAGGAAGGGAATTGTGCTCTGTTCTTCATCGGCCGTGATACGGGAATCTCTCCCTCTCCCCGGCGGCCATAAAAGAGGGCGCTGTAGTAATTTATCTGTCTATCTCACCTGAGGTCTCAGTCATAATCTCGCTCTCTCTCTTTCTCTCTTTCTCTCTCTCTCTCCCTATCGTTTCTCTCTTTTCTTTCTCTTTCTCTCTGCTTATCTGTCTGTTGTCTGTCTCTGTCTCTGTCTGTCTCTGTCTCTGTCTGTCTCTGTCTGTCTCTGTCTCTGTCTGCCTCTGTCTCTGTCTGTCTCTGTCTCTGTCTGTCTCTGTCTCTGTCTGCCTCTGTCTCTGTCTGTCTCTGTCTCTGTCTGTCTCTGTCTCTGTCTCTGCCAATGCTTTTTTTAAATAAAGTCCACCAATGGTGAAAGTTTCAAGCCGATCGGACGAGACATTCTCCAGTAATTGATCTGATTCCAACGATTCACTAACAGTTTCAGTGAAATTTCAAATTTGTAGCTCCTCTGACTAATCATCCTGAGTATTATCATCCTTCTAACAGGATGCGTCGGCATTAATAGTTTGAAACCGACCAGAAGAGGCAGTCTTTAGTTACTGAATACTACTGAAATATCACTCTTCAGGAAGCCGCACCAGACAAACTAAGCTTAACAGGAACTATCCTGGCACTAAACTTAACATTAACTATCCTGGCACTAAGCTTAATAGGAACTATCCAGGCACTAAGCTTAACAGGAACTATCCTGGAACTAAGCTTAACAGGAACTATCCTGGAACTAAGCTTAACAGGAACTATCCTGGCACTAAGCTTAACAGGAACTATCCTGGCACTAAGCTTAGCAGGAACTATCTTGGCACTAAACTTAACAGGAACTATCCTGGCACTAATTAACAGGAACTATCCTGGCACTAATAAACAGGAACTATCTTGGCACTAATTAACAGGAACTATCCTGGCACTAATTAACAGGAACTATCTTGGCACTAATTAACAGGAACTATCCTGGCACTAATTAACAGGAATTATCCTGGAACTATCTTGGCACTAATTAACAGGAACTATCCTGGCACTAATTAACAGGAACTATCTTGGCACTAATTAACAGGAACTATCCTGGCACAAATTAACAGGAATTATTCTGGCACTAACAGGAACTATCTTGGCACTAATTAACAGGAACTATCCTGGCAATAATTAACAGGAACTATCTTGGCACTAATTAACAGGAACTATCCTGGCACAAATTAACAGGAATTATTATGGCACTAACAGGAACTATCTTGGCACTAATTAACAGGAACTATCCTGGCACTAATTAACAGGAACTATCTTGGCACTAATTAACAGGAACTATCCTGGCACTAATTAACAGGAACTATCCTGGCACTAATTAACAGGAACTATCCTTGCACTAATTAACAGGAACTATCTTGGCACTAATTAACATGAACTATCCTGGCACTAATTAACGAACTATCCTGGCACTAACAGGAACTATCCTGGCACTAATTAACAGGAGCTATCCTGGCACTAGTTAACAGGAACTATCCTGGCACTAATTAGCAGGAACTATCCTGGCACTAATTAGCAGGAACTATCCTGGCACTAACAGGAACTATCTTGGCACTAATTAACAGGAACTATCCTGGCACTAATTAACTGGAACTATCCTGGCACTAATTAACAGGAACTATCCTGGCACTAACAGGAACTATCCTGCACTAATTAACGAACTATACTGGCAGTAATTAACAGGAAATATCCTGGCACTAATTAACAGGAACTATCCTGGCACTAACAGGTACTATCTTGGCACTAATTAACAGGAACTACCTAGGCACTAATTAACAGGAACTATCCTGGCACTAACAGGAACTATCTTGGCACTAATTAACAGGAACTATCCTGGCACTAATTAACAGGAACTATCTGGCACTAATTAGCAGGAACTATCCTGGCACTAATTAACAGGAACTATCCTGGCACTAATTAACAGGAACTATCCTGGCACTAATTAACAGGAACTATCCTGGCACTAAGGTGTGTCTGCCATTAAATTCTGAAGTCGTTCACAAGAATTAGAGAATTATTTAACGTGATTTAAAGGGAATAAAAATTTTACTCTTTTAGGCAGTTCACAACTAACTCTCAACTACCGTGGCTGGAACAATTCACAACTAGCTCTCAACTACCGTGCCTGGAACAATTCACAGTTAACACTAAGCTTAATAGGAACTATCCAGGCACTAAGCTTAACAGGAACTATCCTGGCACTAAGCTTAACAGGAACTACCCTGGCACTAAGCTTAACAGGAAGTATCCTGACACTAAGCTTAACAGGAACTATCTTGGCACTAAACTTAACAGGAACTATCCTGGCACTAATTAACAGGAACTATCTTGGCACTAATTAACAGGAACTATCCTTGCACTAATTAACAGGAACTATCCTGTCACTAATTAACAGGAACTATCCTGGCACTAAGGCGTGTCTGCCATTAAATTCTGAAGTCGTTCACAAGAATTAGAGAATTATTTAACGTGATTTAAAGGGAATAAAATTTTTACACTCTATTAGGCAGTTCACAACTAACTCTCAACTACCGTGGCTGGAACAATTCACAACTAACTCTCAACTACCGTGCCTGGAACAATTCACAGTTAACACACAATACCGTGCCTTGAACAATTCACAACTAACTCTCAACTACCGTGGCTGGAACAATTCACAACTAACTCTCAACTACCGTGCCTGGAACAATTCACAGTTAACACACAATACCGTGCCTGGAACAATTCACAGTTAACACACAATACCGTGGCTGGAACAATTCACAGTTAACACAATACCGTCGCTGGAACAACTCACAGTTACACAATACCGTAACTGGAACAATTCACAACTAACTCTCAATTACAGTGGGTGGAACAATTCACAGTTAACACACAATACCGTGGCTGGAACAATTCACAGTTAACACACAATACCGTCGCTGGAACAATTCACAGTTACACAATACCGTGGCTGGAACAATTCACAACTAACTCTCAATTACCGTGGCTGGAACAATTCACAGTTAACACACAGTACTGTGGCTGGAACAATTCACAGTTAACACACAATACCGTCGCTGGAACAATTCACAGTTACACAATACAGTGGCTGGAACAATTCACAACTAACTCAATTACCGTGGCTGGAACAATTCACAGTTAACACACAATACTGTGGCTGGAACAATTCACAGTTAACCCACAATACTGTGGCTGGAACAATTCACAGTTAACACACAATACCGTTGCTGGAACAATTCACAGTTACACAATACCGTGGCTGGAACAATTCACAACTAACTCTCAACTACCGTGGCTGGAACAATTCACAGTTAACACACAATACCGTCGCTGGAACAATTCACAGTTACACAATACCGTGGCTGGGACAATTCACAACTAACTCTCAATTACCGTGGCTGGAACAATTCACAGTTAACACACAATACTGTGGCTGGAACAATTCACAGTTAACCCACAATACCGTGGCTGGAACAATTCACAGTTAACACACAATACCGTCGCTGGAACAATTCACAGTTACACAATACCGTGGCTGGAACAATCCACAACTAACTCTCAACTACCGTGGCTGGAACAATTCACAGTTAACACACAATACCGTGGCTGGAACAATTCACAGTTAACACACAATACCGTCGCTGGAACAACTCACAACTACCGTGGCTGGAACAATTCACAGTTAACACACAATACCGTCGCTGGAACAATTCACAGTTACACAATACCGTGGCTGGAACAATCCACAACTAACTCTCAACTACCGTGGCTGGAACAATTCACAGTTAACACACAATACAGTCGCTGGAACAATTCACAGTTACACAATACCGTGGCTGGAACAATTCACAACTAACTCTCAACTACCGTGCCTGGAACAATTCACAACTAACTCTCAACTACCGTGGCTGGAACAATTCACACCTAAATCTCAACTACCGTGCCTGGAACAATTCACAGTTAACACACAATACCGTGCCTGGAACAATTCACAGTTAACACACAATACCGTGGCTGGAACAATTCACAGTTAACACACAATACCGTCGCTGGAACAATTCACAGTTACACAATACCGTGGCTGGAACAATTCACAACTAACTCTCAATTACCGTGGGTGGAACAATTCACAGTTAACACACAATACCGTGGCTGGAACAATTCACAGTTAACACACAATACCGTCGCTGGAAAAATTCACAGTTACACAATACCGTGGCTGGAACAATTCACAACTAACTCTCAACTACCGTGGATGGAACAATTCACAGTTAACCCACAATACCGTCGCTGGAACAATTCACAGTTACACAATACCGTGGCTGGAACAATTCACAACTAACTCTCAACTACCGTGGCTGGAACAATTCACAGTTAACACAATACCGTGGCTGGAACAATTCACAGTTAACACAACACTGTGGCTGGAACAATTCACAGTTAACACAATACCGTCGCTGGAACAATTCACAAATAACTTACACTTATTCGGTCCACCCTGTACCATTTTCAAGTCATTTACGAGTATGACTTCATAATGATCCAAAATGTCGCTTAATACGTTTTCTAAGACGTCGTTCAAAACGTCTTCCAAAATATCATCTTAAGATAACAAATATGGGATAACTATGACTTGTAAGTTATTTTTTTTAACGTAGCTATAAAATTACGCAAACGAATTAATGCGAAAACACGATGAAACTCGTTCGAAACAACGAGACGAAACATAGAAAATAAAAACGCTCGTAAGCGATATATTAAGGAGGTCAGGAGACGCACCTGAGATTACGAAGCTGGAATGACGGAAGTTAAAAGTTGGGCCTCGAGGCATGAGCCAGGAGTCTGGGAATGAGATCCGGGGTTTAGTTGAGGGATCCCGGGGCGGGTGGATCAAATGTGATTAGGGATCTGCGTGATTGGAGACCCAGATGAGATTGGGAAGAACCTGGATGCCCATGGGACGGATATTAGGTTCTCTAGGATTGGTAGTTCGTATCTCCAGAACCATGTGGTGGTGGTGGTGGTGTTGGTGTTGGTGGTGGTGGTGGTGGTGGTGATGATTGTTGTGTTGGTGGTGGTGTTGATGATGGTGGTGTTGGTGTTGGTGGTGGTGGTGGTGGTGATGATGGTGGTGTTGATGTTGGTGGTGGTGATGATGGTGGTGTTGGTGGTGGAGGTGGTGGTGGAGGTGGTGGTGGTGTTGGTGATGGTGGTGGTGGTGATAGTGGTGGTGGTCGTGGTGGTTGTAGTGGTGGTTGTGGTGGTGATGGTTGTGGTGGTTGTAGTGGTGATTGTGGTCGTGGTTGTAGTGGTGGTTGTGATGGTTGTAGTGGTGGTGGTTGTAGTGGTTGTGGTTGTGGTGATGGTGGTGGTGGTGGTAGTAGTAGTGGGGGTTGTGGTGGTGGTTGTGGTGGTGGTTGTGATGGTGGTTGTGGTGGTGGTTGTGGTGGTGGTTGTGGTGGTGGTTGTAGTGGTGATTGTGGTGGTGGTTGTAGTGGGGGTTGTGATGATTGTAGTGGTGGTGGTTGTGGTGGTGGTTCTGGTGATGGTTGTGGTGGTGGTAGTGGTTGTGGTGGTGGTGGTTGTGGTGGTAGTTGTGGTTGTTTTGGTGGTGGTTGTTTTGGTGGTGGTTGTTTTGGTGGTGGTTGTAGTGGTGGCTGTAGTAGTGGTTGTGGTGGTGGTTGTGGTGGTGGTTGTGATGATAGTTGTGGTGGTGGTTGTGGTGGCGGTTGTTATGGTGGTGGTGGTGATGGTTATGGTGGTGGCAGTGGTGGTGGTTATTGTGGTGGTCGTGGTAGTGGGTAGAGGGAAACTATCATCACAATCTCAGGTAGCTAAGATCGGGGGTCAACGCCCCCGCGGCTCGGTCTGAGACCAGGCCTCATGGTGGATCAGGGTCTGATCAACCAGGCTGTTACTGCTGGCCTCACGCAAACTGACGTATGAACCACAGCCCGGTTGGTCAGGTACTGACTTTAGGTGCCTGTCCAGTGCCTTCTTGAAGACAGCCAGGGGTCTATTGGTAATCCCTCTTATGTATGCTGGGAGGCAGTTGAACAGTCTTGGGCCCCGGACACTTATTGTGTTGTCTCTCAATGTACTTGTGGCGCCCCTGCTTTTCATTGGGGGAATGTTGCATCTCCTACCGAGTTTTTGCTTTCATAGGGAGTGATTTTCGTGTGCAGGTTTGGTACCAATCCCTCCAGGACCTTCCAAGTGTATATTATCATGTATCTCTCTCGCCTGCGTTCCAGGGAATACAGATCAAGGACCTTATGTGTGCCGTGAAGGTTCTTTGTGCACTCTCCAGGTCAGCTATGTCGCCAGCCTTGAAGGGAGCCCTTAGTGTACAGCAGTATTCCAGCCTAGAGAGAACAAGCGATTTGAAGGGAATCATCATGGCCTTGGCGTCCCTAGTTTTAAAGGTTCTCATTATCTATCCTATTATTTTCCTAGAAGATGCGGTAGATACATTGTTGTGGTCTTTGAAGGCGAGATCCTCTGATATTATCACTCCCAGGTCCTTCACATTACTTTTTCGCTCTATTGTATGTTAGAATTTGTCTTATACCCTGATACAGTTTTAATTTCCTCAAGTTTTCCATATCTTAGAAATTTCTCTTCGTTGAACTTCATATTGTTTTGAGTGGCCCATTTGAAGATTTGGTTGATGTTCGCTTGGAGTCTTGCAGTGTCTTCGATGGAGGTCACTGTCATGGCAATCCGGGAGTCATTCGCAAAGGAAGACACGGAGCTATGGCTTACATCTCTGTCTATGTCAGATATGAGGATGTGAAATATAATTTGAGCGAGTACTGTGCCTTGTGGAACAGCTTTTCACAGTAGCTGCTTCAGACTTTACTCTGTTTACTATTACTCTTTGTGTTCTATTTGTCAGGAAGTTATAGATCCATCTACCAACTTTTCCTGTTATTCCTTTATCACGCATTTTGTATGCTATTACACCATGTTCACATTAGTCGAAAGCTTTTGCAAAGTCTGTGTATACTACATCTGTATTTTGTTTATCCTCTACAGCATCCAGGACATTGTCATAGTGGTCTAGTAGCTGGGACAGGTAGGAGCGACCTGCTCTAAACCCGTGTTGCCCTGGGTTGTGTAATTGATGGGTATCTAGGTAGTTGATCTTGCTTCTTAGAACCCTCTCAAAGATTTTTATGATATGGGATGTAGTTCTTTGCAATTGCTTTACTGCCAATTCTTGATGAACACGGAGTTCCATGAGTCTGGGCCTGGGGCAGAGTGCATGGGCATGTCATTTATTGCCTTTTCAAAGTATTGCGGAATTAGGATAATATCCGAGCACACTAGACAAGTCTTCACAGAGCAAAAGTACAGGTCTCTCTCTCTCATTTTATTTTTCACAAAGGTTTATACAAGGTTAGGTTACGGTTCTTACCATTATTTCAAACCTTAGACCTGTGCCTTACATCAGCTTATTTTAAGGCCTTTTTATTATTATGAGACATACAAATGAGGAATAGGATGAAATTGGAGCCATCTGTGGCCAGCGATTTCATTTGGTCAACTGACATTATTTAGTCGATGTCATTGTTCTGTAAGAACATGTTCCAGACTCGAGTTGTCCTAGGAATAAATGATCTCAGATGAAGTTATATTTTTGAGAAGGATACAGTCAGAGTATAGTTACTGTTTATTGCCCGTCTTGTTGGGTAGAAGCTCTCTTCTCACTGTTCAGGATGTGGAGCCAAGTGTGGTAACTTGACAACATTGGTCTTGTACATAACAAACAAACAAACAAAAACAAACAAATTTTATTTCATTGCAGATTGCAGATTACATGGGTATCGGTAGTTACAATGTAAATTGAGTGCAAGGAGAGCCACTGACATGCCATGGCATTAGGGGCAGCTTATTCTAGTCCTTAAAAACTATGTACTTAATATTAGAGAAATTTATTGAGTTTATTCTAGTTAAAAATTATTTTCAAAATTACAATATGATGAAATTTTACTGTTTAAATTATTATATAATGATATTAGATATTAGATTGTTACAGGTGTTAAGATTCTTGAATGATAATGTGGAATTGAGATTATCTTAAGGAAAATAACATTGAGCATTTTTGACATTAACTTATAATATGAGTAGGGGGTAACATAATAGTAACATATTATTAAAAATTGAGATTATCGTATAGGAAAGTAACAATGAGCATTTTTCAAAGTAGTTTATAGTATGATCATTTAGTTTTGGGTGAGTAGGTGGTTTTGAGTTGAGTCTTAAATTGATTTTCAGACAAGATTATCTTAATATTTACTGGTAATGAATTCCAGATTCTGGGGCCCTTTATGTGCATAGAATTTTTACATAGGTTGATATGAACACGGGGTATATAAAAAAGTGATCTGTGTCTTGTGTTGTCGTCATGGGTCCTATTAAAGTTGGTGAGGAGAGTTTTGAGCAGAGGGTTTATATTAGAGTGTAAAGTTTTATATATGTAGTAGGCACAAGAGTAAGTATGAATGTTCTTTACGGTGAGTAGTTTGAGACTTTTGAATATTGGTGGAGTATGCTGTCTAGAGTGGGAATTTGTTATCATTCTGACTGCGGCCTTTTGTTGTGTTATGAGTGGTCTAAGGTGATTTAACGTTGTTGATCCCCATGCACAGATTCCATAGGTGAGATACGGGTAGATAAGTGAATGATATAGTGCAAGGAGAGCTGATTGACGTACATAATAGCGTATCTTTGATAATATGCCTACTGTCTTCGAGATTTTCTTGGAAATTTGTTGTATATGTGTTTGGAATTTAAGGCTACTGTCAAGGTGGATTCCTAGGAATTTTCCCTCTGTGAGTCTTGTGATGGGTGTACCATTGAGTGTTATGTTAAGTGGAATATTTGTGGCTTTGCTTCCAAACTGTATGAAGTAGGTCTTGTCAGTATTGAGAGTAAGCTTGTTAGTCGTCATCCATGTTGATATTTTCTGTAATTCGGCATTAACAGTGTTGGCCAGTATAACTGGATTTGGGTGAGAGAAGACATATGTTGTGTCATCTGCAAATAAAATGGGTTTGAGTAGTTGTGATGCATTCGGTAGGTCATTTATGTAAATGAGGAATAGGAGTGGCCCCAGGACACTTCCTTGAGGACTCCGACTGTAATTTGTTGTGTGGAAGAGTTCGCTCCATTTGTGTACACGTATTGGCTTCTGTTGGTGAGGTATGACTTTAGGTAGTTGAGTGGGTGCCCCCTTATACCATAGTGTGCTAATTTTGTGAGCAGTAAATCATGGTCGACTGTATCAAAAGCTTTGCGTAGATCAATGAAGATTCCCAGTGGGACTTCTTTTTTCTCAAGTGCTGTATATATTAACTCCAACATGTGCGTTATATCATCGTTTGTGCTCTTGTTTGTCCTGAATCCAAATTGACAGGGGTTGAGTACATTGTGTGAGACGAGGTAGGAATAGATTTGTCTATGAATTAATTTTTCGAAGATTTTAGAAAGCAATGGTAAATTAGAAATTGGTCTATAATTATTCAGGTCTGTTTGATCACCTCCTTTGTGGATCGGGGTGACCCTAGCTATTTTGAGAATTGATGGAAAGGTAGAGGCTTCAATGGATTTATTGAATAGTGTTGCTATAATCGGTGTTAAAGGCTCTGCTATAATGACAGTTCTGTTCAGGCCGGATGCAGACGAGAGATGAGTCATCTTGTTCTGTTCTCTATTCTGTCAAGATGCAAGCAGTCTAAGAAAGTGGAGCGTACTCAAGGTGTGAGCATACTTGTGCTTCGTACTGAGTCTTGCAGTCTACTATCGAACAGATGCAAGATACGTCTAAGTGCTGTAAGCTTCCTGGCCCTCTTGTTTGCAAGATTTGCAACGTGGTTCTTCATAGTCTGTTTGGAGTCAAATTTCACCCCAAGGATATCAACTTCGTTCCAGGTACCGAAACTCTCCTATTCATTCTTACCACTGTTCCAGCATTACCATCATCATGCCTAGAGACCTTCATCATTTGTTTTCTTAGAAGTAAATGTGATCTACCATAATTTTCCCCAGGCTGATACAGCTGTAAGCTGGTGACTTATTTAACTTAAAGTAGCTGGCATTTCCTCTCTTGGATAAGTATATGTCAGAGAACTATTGTCTGCATATTTATGGGATTCTGGAATGAGTTGAAGGTCATTAAAGTAGACATTCCATAACAATGACCCTCAAGCACACTTCCCAATGGAACATTGACACCAATAGAGCGTCTTGTTGACTTTGTTGCAATGAGAACTAAGCATAGAGATCTACCTTGAAGGTTATCACTGAGGAAGCATAGTGCAGAGCCGGCGACTTCTAGCGCTGGCAGTTTTGCCAAGAGTCCCTGGTGCCAAACTCGGTCGAAATCACCAGCAATACCCAGTGCTATTACACAATTGATCAAGGATTCATCCATTGACTGGTGCCACTTAGTGGAGAGGTTTAACAACAAATCAGCAGCAGAGTGACTTTTTCTGAAATCATATTGGTGATCACACAAAAGCTAATGTTAGTAGAAAATCGCTGTCATCTGCCGTGAGATTATTGCCTCTAGCGGGTTGCCAGTGACTGACAGGAGTGACACTGGTCTGTAGTTACTGATTTCCGCTCTGCTCTTTTTTTTTGTAAACAGGGTCTACATTTGTTTCTTTCCAAAGAGAAGGCCATTTACATTTAAGCAGTGGTGATAGATGCTAGTTAGAGATGACGTTAGCTGGTCTGCACATCTACTCAGCAATCTTGGGCTCAACTCATCTGGGCCCACAGCCTTTTCTTGGTCCAGGAATTTATGGAGAAGATATACTTCATCCTGATTTATTTTCACCGAATCTGGAATCTGGTCCACTGACAATTTTGACACAGTTCTTACGGCTAGTCAAGAAAGTTTCCCTGCAGGATCAGGAACTTGCATCTTGGCAGCAAAGTGTTCAGCAAAGAGGTCAGCTTTTTCCTGACTGCTATCAGAGACGGTCCCTTCCTGTTGATTTAGAGGTGGAATAATTGGACCAAGGACTACCAGGTTCTGGAGCCTACCCTACATGATTCCAGTTTTCTTTTTTGTGTCAGCCTTCCATCCAAAGATGGCTCGCCTTTGGACTTTTTCCATTTTCCGAGAGGCTTGCCTGTGCAAGTCCCTGTTGTAGATAATGGGATGCCTCTTAGATCTTCAAACATTGTACTTAGCAGTAGCGTCCTCTCGACAACGAAAGCCGAACCAAGGTTGATCTGAAGATTTCGTTTCTCTCTCTCTCTCTCTCCCTCTCTGCTAGTATGGTGGGCGGGGACTGCTAGCGTAGTGGGCGGGGACTGCTGCTCTGGTGGCTGATGGCGCGGATTTGGAGGGCAGTGATGAGGGAGCAGGAGAGGAGACATTACTCTGATGATGGGAGGGAGTGAGGGGAGATCGGGGGGAGCAGTGAGAGGGGGGTCCCCCCTTAAAGATATGCCACCAATATTTCTGAAATGTACGGAAGATCGTTGGGTGCTTTGGCAGTAGGTAGCCTCCGTCAAGCACATATCTTCGTCTTAGGGATATAGCATCCAACGTCGCTTCACTTGACAGCAACTTGTTACCATTGGCATTAATGACTTGGTCTAGTTGAGGATTGTAGACCTTTTTCAAAATGTTTTTTGTCAGAAAGAGATGAAGGGTGTGGATTCATACTCGTCATTACCCTCCTCTAGCGATAGATTTCCTGTCCCGGACACTACAAGGAATCGCTGGAACAGTAGGCCAGGATCAATGATTCTGCCAGGAGCAACCGCAAGAGCAGATGAATTTCCCAGGATCTTGGCTTTGTCTTTCCGCTTAAAACAGAAAGAAAATACATGTTGTGCAATCATCCTGTCGATGATTTTCCTCTCAAATGATTCGTATTCATGCGCACTGACATCTTTTATAGCCACCATCCCATTGATGTTATATCTTAATGAGGGATGAAATCAGCTTTGTGCTTATCTTTGAAAAGTCTGATGCGTCTCTTTTAATTCCTAGCGTTAGCTTAATCTTTGTGTTGTTCATTTGTGATATGTGAGACCACTGAACTCCATTTCAGTGTTGAACTTAGGCATGTTGGCTGAAACTGTCCACAGTGCACGCTGTACTTGCGTCATCTTACTGCTGTGAGTCAAGCTGCCTGGGCTTTTTACGTGACTTCTTAAATGTTTCTTCGATGACTGGGTCGCAACCAAGACCTGCCCAAAACTGTGTTCAACGAGTGACATGATAGTCTTCTTGAAACTTCCTGCAGACATCTAGCCGTTTACTCTCCAGATCATTCATCTCTTGAATGCAGAGACATGCAGACTTCAGGTAGTTGAAGTGTCCTGCTGCAGCAAATATTAGTAGGGACATGGTGTCTGCTGGCCAGGTTGCTGGCGACCTCCAACGTGGACAGAATGCAAGTCTTGTTACTGGGATACATATCGATCATGGGCAAATACAGAATAGAGGACTGGCCGAGATGTATATAACCCTGATGAATGATATGCATCATCCCCTGCCAATTTAGTGCTGGCTTCTTGAAATGGAATGAAAGAGTTCCCATAAGATATCAACCCTCATGTCCCAGTTTCGAAGACCAGGAAGTTCTTGTAACTTGATGTTTAGAGTGTCCATGAGGAATGTGGGTACTTTGTGTTGCGTGTTTTTTCCCACGAACAGATACTTCAACGTTATGTTTTTGTAAGTAAGTCCAGCGCAGAGTTGAATTGAAGATCCTCAGCTTTTGATTAGTGATCATTAACGGAAAGTACAGTACATTTGAGGTGATATCTGATCAGCCTTGCTGGCGTCTGAGTCATGGTTCTCCTCTGTGCTTCTTCATCACATTCTCGTAGAACATCTTAGTGTTACGTAAGTCCGGTATGTGATGTTTTCTCTCTAAATGTTTCTATGTTGTTCAAGCTATTTCCCTCTGCGACATAGATGGGATCCCCGTATTGTTCCTAAAGTTTGTTCTTTAGATAATAAGAAAACGAACTTTCTTGATACAGGAACTCCTTCACTTTGCCCTGAAGGTCTGGAATCATCGAATGTTCCTCATCATTCATATCTTGAGATGCACATCCTGAAGACTGCCTGCTCTTGGTCAGCATCTTTACGTAGTCCAGATTGTCTGTGTTTTCCATCCGTTTCGCTCCGAAATTTGCAGCGATGTATTATTGCTAAAATTGACATTACATTAATGTTAGTATATAGTCTGCAGCATGAAGACCTTCACCTCAGTACTCAGTCCGCCTTTTCACAGTAAACGACCAGTCATCAATATGACTTTCACAGCACTCCAGGATGGTCCTGGCAAAGAAGCCTTTCTGTATATAGTTGTAGTCATAACCTTCCACAGAAAAGGTAATCAGACTTGCTGTTGAGCGACGCAGTAGACACACGTTCACTTCTCCTCAGTGAGGGTTTAAATAAACCGCTTTTCTTCTTTGATTCTGAACGTCGTTTGGGTTTATGTACCGTTAACGACAGTGTATCTTACAGTCAGCCGTCATAACAACGCTATCACTTTTCTAAACACTTGCTGCATTAATATTACAATAGTCCTGACCAACTTGAACTTCGCCATCGCCTCCTTCAAGCATTCTTTGCAGACTGGGCAGCTTTTATGGGCAAAGCATGAAGCTCTTACCTTCCAAACCTAAAAGAGATAAAAAAAGTTATATTAAAGAAAATAATTCTTACAGATCAATATAACTACTATTTAATAGTAAAAAAAAAAAGTAAGCAAAACCCACTGTCCTGTAGGAAATCGTTTGGGAGAGTTGGACGCTATCTTGGAATTTCACATTCAATGGACCTAATCATTAATAAATTGGCAACAATGGATACCACGACCATAAACCCTAGGCTAGATAGAAAAAAATATCGTTCTACACTTCCAGCTCTCAGAGTTTGGTAGATTTTTTTTTATTTACAACATCCACTAAATATAAAAACTGAAAACTTTCTGTTAGAATTTTTTGAGGGTTAAGATATTTTTTCATGGACTGACTCGTCTAACCATTCTGTGCGCTCTCTCTCAAATACTGGGACAACATTTGCTGTTTCTATTAACTTGTTGAAGATTACGCTAGTGGTTCACACACAGCACCTGCTACCTCTCTCAAGACCTAGATATTATCTGGTCTCATTGCCTTCTGCTGTTGTATGTATTGTGTCCAGACCTCGCTGGTGCACTCTATCTTTTTGACTCTCTTGTGTCGTCCCTATTTCCTCTGACAATACCTCCTTCAATTTCTTGCTGAGATCCTTACAGACTCCTGTTCATTCCTTGTGAGTTCTCTCCTTTCTTCAACTTGATTATCTGAATCTTTAACTGTTGTCTTCCTCCTGATGTGGCTGTACAACAACTTTGGGTCAGATTTGGCTTTCGATGCTATGTCATTCTCAAATTGTCGTCGAGTCTTTCTTCTCACCCATATTCGTTCCTGGTTCTTCTGCTTACTTTGTTGTTTTCCTGCATTCTTTGCCTTCTTTTTTTTTCCATGCTCTAGCACATTCAGCTTTTGCCGCTTGGCTCATCTAGGTGAATCATAGGCTCAATCTATTTTTTGCTATTGTATCTTCTGCTTATAGGTACAAATTTCTACTCTGCCTCCCTGAACCTTACACCTATATACTCCATCATCTCGTTCTCTCTCTTCCCTTCACATTCTATTTCCCGCTGCACGTTATTCTAGAATTACCTCATGCCTGTATAATCTCTTGAAGTTTGCCTTCTCTTGTCCTTCTTATGCCATGTCTCCTCTCTGTCTCTCTCCCTGGCTGTGTTCCTAGTATGTTGATGCATGAAATTCTCCATTACCACCTCTAGCATCTTATCCCTCCATGTCTCTGGTACGTAAGGCTCCAGGTTCTCCCAGTCTATTTTGTTGTGGGTAAATTCTCCCAGAACTTAACAGCTTTGCATTGCTCAGGTGGGTTCTTCTGGCCACCTCTGCGAATGTGTCTACTATTGTTCTGTTGTTGTCATGATATTCTTGTCTTGGTCTTTTGCTGTTGTTACGCATAAAGTGGGTGTTATGCAGGGTTCTGCATGACATTGTAATGTATATATAGTGGAGAAGAGTGCCATAATTTTTATGAACTATGACATATTTGTAAATCATAATGTATGAACTATGGATAAATGTCAATCATAATTTTATAAATATGCTATGCATTTTGTGGGTACTGTAAAGTAGTGTAAACTGTGAAATGTAAGGAAATCCTGCCAGGGACTTATTTTCCAACTGTGTTTTGTTTAGCGGATAAGCGTGGGTGGCGTGGCTTGGGGCAGTCACGTGAAGGCAGCATGGAATGGAGATGCTGGTGAGGAGCATTCCATTTGAGCTAAGTTTTTGTACTCCGTTTGGTTAGGAAATCCACGCAATAGGCTATGTTGCGCAGAAAGTGGGATAACACTATATACACTCACTAAATCTACACTCATCTCTCTCTCGTGGCTGAAAAACCTAAAACCCGATACATGAAGAGTCGGCAGGCTGGAGTCGCACAAAATAAACCCTGGGCGTATGGGGTAGCCCCCCGCGGACACCATGCCATACACTACCCTACTCTCCTGCCGAAAACATGTTAGCCAAATTCGCCAGCTCTCACTCAACCAACTGAGCCCTGACCACGTCAGAGCCCCAGAGAGCCCACTGGTAAGCATTAAAGTAGCCTATTGCGTGGATTTCCTAACCAAACGAAAACTTAGCTCAAATACAATGTTCCTCGCCAGCACCTCCACTCCATGCTGCCTTCACGTGACTGCCCCAAGCCACGTCACCCACGCTTACCCGCTAACCAAAACACAGTTGGAAAATAAGTCCCTGGCAGGATTTCCTTACCTTTCACAGTTTAAACTACTTTACAGTACCCACAAAATGCATAGCATATTTCTAAAATTATGGTTGACATTTATCCATAGTTCATACATTATGATTTACAAATATGTCATAGTTCATAAAGGAAATTTTGTAAATTCTCTGGAAATTTTGGAAATTCTCTGGAAATTTTGGAAATTCTCTGGAAATTTTGTAAATTAATTATGGCACTCTTCTCCACTATATATACATTACAATATCATGCAGAACCCTGCAGAACCGCTGTTTAGTAGAGGTTTGCACACCACTGCTTGATATCACCACCTTGGGACCCTTGATCTTGAGTGTGGCAAATGTATAGTCATTTTTCATCTCTTTGTTTATTCTTCTCTTCTCTAAGCTCTACTGCTTTCTGATAAGAAAAGCTACATCTCCACCTCCTCTGTTCCCTCTGCCCTTTCTCATAATCCTATATTCAACTGGGAAGATTACAGCTGTGGTCATCTCTGTGAGCTTCATCTCTGTGAGGGCTGTAATGTCTGGGGATGTCTCTACTATTCATTTGTTAAGTTTCTCATACTTATTTGTTATTTCATCACCAATTGTGTGTTGCGCCCCCTGAAAGGGACACAATGTATATAATGTACATTTTATATATATTATAAGAACATAAGAAAGAAGGAACACTGCAGCAGGCCTACTGGCCCATGCGAGGCAAGTCCAAAAATTATTATTCATATAATTTTATATTGCTGATATTTTCATTAATAGCCAAAATGAAAATATCTTGCTTTATATTATTATTTGATTTAGCTATGTTATTAGGTAGGATGTAATATTTACACTTCACTGTTCGAGACTTGTGGTTGGCTGTCCGCATTGGTAAACTGCTTAGCTAACTATCAGCTCACTTATTTACCTGTCGGCGTCTCTGCAGTACCACAGGCAGGTCACGTGATATCACCTGATGTGAAGCTCTCTTCATCTGATCCTAGTCCTGGAAGCATCCTTTTCGTCTCTGTCGGTTTGGTCATTATTTAGACACTGTTTTGGTAGAGTATGATTTCGTTGGTGAGTCGTAACATACTTCTTGTAACTCTGTTCACAGAGCATTGTTCAGACTTAGTGATTTTTTATGTTTTGCTGAGGTTGTGTGTCGTACTGACACTCTAAGTCAACACAGGTTCCAAGCTCAAGCTTCTGACCTATTTTGTGGCATCTATGCACCGTCGTAGTCTGGGATTTGGTTATATTGAACTTAGATTCAGTATTAAGGGAGTTTTATTACTTTTATGGATGATCTGCTGATGGTCCCCAGTTAGGGTGGTTATTTTCTCTCCTTGTTCCTGACGCTTTGCTGCTGGGTGGTATATTATTGTTGTTTGGCGAATGGTTCGTCACATTGTTCAAGCAAGCTGTTTTGATTGCCTTGATTATTTGTGGACTAGTTGTCAGTCACTATTTAAGTCTAATTTGAGTCTGGTCTTACTGAGACATAACGAACACTGAGCACACACACGCACATTCTCACACACACGCTTGTATATGCTTGTATTATTTTTTATACTTGATAACAACGTACCAGACGGCACTTGCGAGTCATACTGATATGATATGTGCCTTTAGCACTATATGTACTACTATATGTACAATATAACATTGAACTACAAGAGAAGTGTAGGAGCTTATTTCCTGAATTATATCAAATTCATTTACTTTGTTTTGTCCACCTAAACAACTTTGTTAATAAACATCTCAATTTTTATTTCGTTAGTTAGTATCCTATCTGTTGCAATCCTAAAGCACTATTAAGATTTACCTTAATCTTAAAGGATAACTGGACCAGAATATTTTCTGACAAACTGTTATAAAACCAGAAAGAGGCTAGATACTGGAGAGGGATCAATAGGTTGATCTTCTAGTATTCTCTGGAGATTATCTATACTTTATATATATCACATTTTGTAACATTGTTTAACATACTCTTAGCTGCCTTTCTGTTACTGTGTTCCAGTTCTCGGGAACTGGAACAATCCCAACCCACCCTCAGAGGGTGGGTTGGGATTGTGAGTGTTGCGGTAAGGGTGAGAGTGAGAGGGGACAGAATCATAAATGCAGATAAGGGTGGTTGGGGGTTGAGGTGTAGGAGAGTGTGAGGGTTGGGGTGAGGGAAAGTTGTGAGGAAATTGCAGTGGGAGGAGTGAGGACTGAGTGTAGGAAGGGAGTTGGGATATGGCATCTATTGTGTTTTAGCGGGAGAGCGGTCTTGGGTATGATGGAGGCCTGTGTGCATGACATCCCTCTGGAGGCTGAGTTTCCGACCTGTCCATACATTCCCTGGCTTTCCTTCCCATCTCTGATTGTTTTTGTATTCTTTCTCTCTGTTATTTTATCTCTGTATCTCCCTTGTTCTGTCTCAATCCAGGTACACAAGTTGATATCTCTCCGACTACATGTATTATGGTGTCCGTTTTTGTTGTGATGGTCAGTTTGACTGAGTGCATTTGTCCTTCAGAGCTCCATGTGTGTGTATACTCGGTTATATCATTCAGAGCTCCCTGTGTGTGTATACTCGCTTATATCATTCAGAGCTCCCTGTGTGTGTATACTCGCTTATATCATTCAGAGCTCCCTGTGTGTGTATACTCGGTTATATCATTCAGAGCTCCCTGTGTGTGTATACTCGCTTATATCATTCAGAGCTCCCTGTGTGTGTATACTCGCTTATATCATTCAGAGCTCCCTGTGTGTGTATACTCGGTTATATCATTCAGAGCTCCTTGTGTGTGTATACTCGGTTATATCATTCAGAGCTCCCTGTGTGTGCGTATACTCGGTTATATCATTCAGAGCTCCCTGTGTGTATACTCGGTTATATCATTTAGAGCTCCCTGTGTGTATACTCGGTTATATCATTCAGAGCTCCCTGTGTGTATACTCGGTTATATCATTCAGAGCTCCCTGTGTGTGTGTGTATACTCGGTTATATCATTCAGAGCTCCCTGTGTGTATACTCGGTTATATCATTCACAGCTCCCTGTGTGTGTGTGTATACTCGGTTATATCATTCACAGCTCCCTGTGTGTGTGTGTATACTCGGTTATATCATTCAGAGCTCCCTGTGTGTATACTCGGTTATATCATTCAGAGCTCCCTGTATGTATACTCGGTTATATCATTCAGAGCTCCCTGTGTGTATACTCGGTTATATCATTCAGAGCTCCCTGTATGTATACTCGGTTATATCATTCAGAGCTCCCTGTGTGTATACTCGGTTATATCATTCAGAGCTCCCTGTATGTATACTTGGTTATATCATTTAGAGCTCCCTGTGTGTATACTCGGTTATATCATTCAGAGCTCCCTGTGTGTATACTCGGTTATATCATTCAGAGCTCCCTGTGTGTATACTTGGTTATATCATTCAGAGCTCCCTGTGTGTATACTCGGTTATATAATTCAGAGCTCCCTGTGTGTATACTTGGTTATATCATTCAGAGCTCCCTGTGTGTATACTCGGTTATATCATTCAGAGCTCCCTGTGTGTGTGTGTATACTCGGTTATATCATTCAGAGCTCCCTGTATGTATACTCGGTTATATCATTCAGAGCTCCCTGTGTGTATACTCGGTTATATCATTCAGAGCTCCCTGTGTGTATACTCGGTTATATCATTCAGAGCTCCCTGTGTGTATACTCGGTTATATCATCAGAGTCCTGTTGTATACTTGGTTATATCATTCAGAGCTCCCTGTGTGTATACTCGTTATATCATTCAGAGCTCCCTGTATGTATACTCGGTTATATCATTCAGAGCTCCCTGTGTGTATACTCGGTTATATCATTCAGAGCTCCCTGTATGTATACTTGGTTATATCATTCAGATCTCCCTGTATGTATACTTGGTTATATCATTCAGAGGTCCCTGTATGTATACTTGGTTATATCATTCAGAGCTCCCTGTGTGTATACTCGGTTATATCATTCAGAGCTCCCTGTATGTATACTCGGTTATATCATTCAGAGCTCCCTGTGTGTATACTCGGTTATATCATTCAGAGCTCCCTGTATGTATACTTGGTTATATCATTCAGATCTCCTGTTGTATACTTGGTTATATCATTCAGAGCTCCTGTGTGTATACTCGTTATATCATTCAGAGCTCCTGTATGTATACTCGGTTATATCATTCAGAGCTCCCTGTATGTATACTCGGTTATATCATTCAGAGCTCCCTGTGTGTATACTCGGTTATATCATTCAGAGCTCCCTGTATGTATACTTGGTTATATCATTCAGAGCTCCCTGTGTGTATACTCGGTTATATCATTCAGAGCTCCCTGTCTGTAATCTTTTATCATTTACCAACTACCTGTATGTATTGTTTATAATTCTTATGGTCCTGTTTATACTCTGTTATATTTTCATGAGCTCCCTGTGTGTATGTTTTAACATTCAGACTCCCGTGTGTATACTGGTTATACATTCAGCTCCCGTGTCTGTAATCGTTTGACGTTTACATATCTGTCTGTATGGTTAACAGGGTCGTCCTGTTTTCTTGTATATTTTCCACATAGTCGCCCCGTGTGTATGTTTCTTGTATGGTCCAACATGGTCGCCCCGTGTGTATGTTTCTTGTATGGTCCAACATGGTCGCCCCGTGTGTATGTTTCTTGTATGGTCCAACATGGTCGCCCCGTGTGTATGTTTCTTGTATGGTCCAACATGGTCGCCCCGTGTGTATGTTTCTTGTATGGTCCAACATGGTCGCCCCTGTATGTTTCTTGTATGGTCCAACATGGTCGCCCGTGTGTATGTTTCTTGTATGGTCCAACATGGTCGCCCGTGTGTATGTTTCTTGTATGGTCCAACATGGTCGCCCGTGTGTAGTCAGTTTTCTTGTATGGTCCAACATGGTCGCCCCGTGTGTATGTTTCTTGTATGGTCCAACATGGTCGCCCAGTGTGTATGTTTCTTGTATGGTCCAACATGGTCGCCCCGTGTGTATGTTTCTTGTATGGTCCAACAGCTGTCATGGTCAAACATTATTTAGAGAAACAAAACACTTTAGAATAATTGTGAGATACTGATTCAAATACAACACCGGCAATTTGGGACTGACCTCCTATCAAGGCCTTGTGACTGAGCACCTCAAAATTACCTCTTGCTTGACTAAGTTTCTGTGAGCTGTAAAGGTTCTCTGTACATTTTCTCAAGCTCAAGAGTTGTGTTATATTTACTATAATTTTTTGGGTTCTATTTTTTAGGAAATTAAACAGCCATCTGCCCACATTTCCAGTCTTTCTTTAACATCCACTGCACTTGTCGAAAGCTTTTGCAAAGTCAGTGTATACTACTTCTGTATTTGTCTTGTCTTTTAGTGCACCCAAGACCATGCCAATGGTCCACCAGTTGCGAAAGGCAGGAGCGACCTGGTTTGAGCGAATGTTGACCTGGGTTGTGTATCTGTTGCGATTCCATGTAACTAGTAATATTGCTTCTTAAAACCCTGTGGGATGTTTCTAGTATCTAGGTTTTATTGCAATTATTGACTAATATCGTGTTCCACGAGTCTGGACTTAGAATGGAGTGCATGGGCATGCAATCAATGGCGTCTTCGAAGTCAGGTGGGGTTAGTTGTATCAGAGATTAGGGAGATGTCTGCAGCATTTTGTCTCATTCATGAAGAACTCTCATTAATAGCTCACTCAACACTAAGTCACATCAGAACTTTAAGTATTTCACTCATTTCTTTGTTGTCGTCAGTGTATATCCCATTCCCTTTAATTAAAGACAAGATATTAGATGTTGCTTTTGACCCGTAGTTTGCATATGAAAGGCAGTGTTTCAGATTTTTCTCAGTGTCATATATTGCTTTTAGCTTCCTGTGTCTCTCCTGGACTCTGCATGATTCATTAAGTCTCAGCTCATCGTTTTCTAATTCTGTAGCATCGTTACTATTAGTTCTTTAGAGAGTCTGATGCCTTTGACGAGCTCTGTTATTCGTCGTCTTTGCCTAACAAGGGAACACCTCTCTCTTTCCATCCTGCACCTTCTCCTTTTCCTCTTCCTCTTCCTCCTCCTCCTCCTCCTCCTCCTCCTCCTCCTTCGTAACAGTATGTGTCTGGAGCAAAGTTCTAATAGCATTAAGGTCATCTTTCCAAACACAGGTTTAGGTCAGCGTTGATCATATTATCTTCCCAGAATATTCCAGTAAGTTCATGATTTATAAGCTTTTAGTTGATGATGATGATGGTAGTTAAATTTGTGTTTGTTGCAGTCTCAGTATCTCACTTGAGCGACACTTTCACTGTTCATCCTAACTGACTCCTGGAATTTTAACAGATTCTTCTCCGAGTAAACAGAGAATCGAACCTCCAGCTCACCTTGCACCGGCTGACCCTCACAGGTTTAGCCATTCACAAAAATATTATTAAAAGAAATCAGCTGTAACATTCTTTCTTAAATTTTAGTTAAGACACATGTGCAACATGTGCAACATGTGCAACATGTGTCTTACTCATTAACTTGTCGGTAATTTTATATAATTTTGAATGTATTCATTTTAGGTGTTTTATTTTGAAGACTAAAATAAAATAATGTATTTGCGGGTGAGATTGATAGATCTACAAGACAGTAGCTCAGGGCAGATGTGTGTACTCACCTAGTTGTGGTTGCAGGGGTCGAGTCATAGCTCCTGGCCCCGCCTCTTCACTGGCCGCTGCTGGGTCACTCTCCCTGCGCCATGAGCTTTATCATACCTCTTCTTAAAGCTATGTATGGAACCTGCCTCCACTACATCGCTTCCCAAATTATTCCGTGTGTGTGTATGTTTGTTTGTGTGTCTTACTGCTGTCACCTTGTGATAGAACTCCAGTAGGTTTGTGACAGGATTTCCCGTCCCTGAATCCGTGCTGATTGTCATTGATAAGCTCATTCCTTTCTAGGTGCTCCACCAATCTTCTGATAATCTTCTCCATGACTTTGCATACTATACATATCAGTGACACTGGTCTGTAGTTTAATGCTGCGCGTCTGTCTCCTTTTTTAAAAACTGGGACTATATTTGCTATCTTCCATACCTCGAGTAGTCGCCCTGTTACGATAGATGTGTTGAAGATTGTTGTTAGTGGTGCGCAGAGTGTCTCTGCTCCGTCTCTCAGGACCCCGGAGAGATGTTATCCAGCTTAATCATCTATAAGGTATCTAGCTCGCTTTAACACAGACTCTGATAAGTTTAAAACATACTATACCAATAAAGGGGTAACTCCAAACAGTTGTCGACTAGTAAGTGTATCTTATGACTTCGTGCAAAAAGAACTAAGCAGGTTAAACCCAACTAAGAGCACCGGCCCAGATAACATCCCGTCTAAGTTCCTAAAAGATGGTGCCTCTGAACTGGCCATCCCCATTGCTCACATAATAAATTTGTCCATCACCACTAATACAGTGCCAGAGGGGTTCAAGGAGGCCAGAGTTACTCCTATCTTCAAGAAAAATAGTAGGTCTGATGTCAGCAACTATAGGCCTGTTAGTATACTCTGTGTAATATCCAAAATTCTAGAGAGGTCGGTGTACTGTCAAGTAGTTAAGTATCTTAATGACAACAACATTCTTCATAGTTACCAATCAGGCTTTAGGAGATCTTACTCAACCGACACCTCCCTAATTAATCTGATGGATTACATGAGAACTGAAATGTCGATTGGGAACCTCATAGGAATGGTAACTTTAGACTTGCAAAAGGCCTTCGATACTGTCAACCACAATGTATTATGTAAGAATCTTCAAGCTATCGGCATAGGTTCCATAGAATGGTTTAAGTCCTATCTTAACAATAGGAAACAAATTGTCAAAATCAACAAAACAGAATCAGAACCACTCCTACTGTATGCGGATGACAGTGCTCTGTCAGTGTCAGGTAAAGACCCACAATACATAGCTAATGTATTACCACTGGAACTGGAGTCCTGCAGCAAATGGTTAGTAGACAACAAACTATCATTACACCTCGGGAAAACAGAAGCCATACTCTTTGGCACGAAATATAAACTGAGAAGGGTAAATAATTTTAATGTCCGGTGTAATGGGGAATCCATCACTTCAGTTTCCTCAGTAAAATATCTGGGAATCCCCTTTGACCCATGCATGTCAGGAGAATTGATAGGGAACAGTGTAGTAAAGAAAGCGAATGCCAGACTGAAGTTCCTCTACAGACAAGCACAGTGTCTACCTACTGAGGCTCGCAGGACTCTATGTCTAGCCCTTATACAATGTCATATGGACTACGCTTGCTCTTCATGGTACTCAGCCTTGACAAAAAACTGAAAGATAAGCTGCAAATCACTCAGAACAAAATGGTAAGATTCATCCTGGACCTGGGTCCAAGAGAGCATGTAGGCCAGGATTAATTACAACAATTGGATATGCTGAATATTGAAGACAGAGTAAAATAACTTAAATTGAATCAAGTTTATAAAATTGCTCACAATTAGTGTCCATAATATCTTGCTGCCAATTTTGTCAAGGCTGTGAACCAAAGCATTCATAGTACTAGTGGGAGAGAGCACAACTTTGTAGTACCCACAGTCAGTGGCCAGGCTTCAAACACCTTTTATTGTACAGCAATAAAGGAATGGAACAGACTGCCTGCACATGTCAAAGCCAGTCATAGCATCAGCCAGTTCAAGAAGAGAGCCAAAAGGTACCTAATGAATGTAACGACAGAAAGGGAGGAGAATAATTTTTATTTTTTTAACTAACACACATGTAAATGTAAATAACTCTTTTTACCTTATTCCTAGTATATATTCTTTATAGTAGAAACACATATATCTCCTACAATGTATAATATTAAGGTATTAAATGGACCCCAATGAAAATAAGTCACTCTGTCTGACTTTTTTGGGTTATCCTAGGTTCTCTACACATATGCTGCTATGTATGATAATCTATGTAACTGTATTTGTGTATACCTGAATAAACTTACTTACTAGCAGCCTCCTCACCTCCTTCTCGGTTGTATGTATTGTGTCCAAAACTTAATTGTGTACCCCACCTCTCCCTCTTTCTGGAGACCTTTCTGTCTCCGCTGTGAACACTTCTTTAAATCTCATGTTGAGCTCCTTACACACTTCTCAGTCGTTTCTTGTGATCTCCCCACCTTCCTTCCTCAGCCTGATTACCAGGTCCTTGGCTGTTGCTTTCTTCCTGATGTGACTGTACAACAGCTTCAGGTCGGACATGGCTTTCACTGCTATATCATTTTCGAATTGTCGTTGGGTCTCCACTACTACTACTAACACTACCACTACCTCTCTTCTTCCTTTCCTACTACCTCTCTTGTCCCGTCCCTGTCTGCTGGCTTATATATACTCCCTCCTTCTCTCCTTTTTGTCAGTGTGACTTTGTAAATGGTCCAAGTCGGACCGAAACGTCGTCGTAAGCTCCTCTCTTCTATTTGTGAGTTATTTGAGTATACTCAGTTAACTGTATGTCTGAGAGGCACTCAGACAACACAGTAATCTTGAAAGACACTCAGACAACACAGTAATCTTGAAAGACACTCAGACAACACAGTAATCTTGAAAGACACTTATACAACACAGTAATCTTGAAAGACACTCAGACAACACAGTAATCTTGAAAGACACTCAGACAACACAGTAATCTTGAAAGACACTCAGACAACACAGTAATCTTGAAAGACACTGAGACAACACAGTAATCTTGAAATACACTCAGACAACACAGTAATCTTGAAAGACACTGAGACAACACAGTAATCTTGAAAGATACTCAGGCAACACAGTAATCTTGAAAGACACTCAGACAACACAGTAATCTTGAAAGACACTCAGACAACACAGTTATCTTGAAAGACACTCAGACAACACAGTAATCTTGAAAGACACTGAGACAACACAGTAATCTTGAAAGACACTCAGACAACACAGTAATCTTGAAAGACACTCAGACAACACAGTAATCTTGAAAGACACTGAGACAACACAGTAATCTTGAAAGACACTCAGACAACACAGTAATCTTGAAAGACACTCAGACAACACAGTAATCTTGAAAGACACTCAGACAACACAGTAATCTTGAAAGACACTCAGGCAACACAGTAATCTTGAAAGACACTCAGACAACACAGTAATCCTGAAAGACACTCAGACAACACAGTAATCTTGAAAGACACTCAGACAACACAGTAATCTTGAAAGACACTCAGACAACACAGTAATCTTGAAAGACACTGAGACAACACAGTAATCTTGAAAGACACTCAGACAACACAGTAATCTTGAAAGACACTCAGACAACACAGTAATCTTGAAAGACACTCAGACAACACAGTAATCTTGAAAGACACTCAGACAACACAGTAATCTTGAAAGACACTCAGACAACACAGTAATCTTGAAATACACTCAGACAACACAGTAATCTTGAAAGACACTGAGACAACACAGTAATCTTGAAAGATACTCAGGCAACACAGTAATCTTGAAAGACACTCAGACAACACAGTAATCTTGAAAGACACTCAGACAACACAGTTATCTTGAAAGACACTCAGACAACACAGTAATCTTGAAAGACACTCAGACAACACAGTAATCTTGAAAGACACTCAGACAACACAGTAATCTTGAAAGACACTCAGACAACACAGTAATCTTGAAAGACACTGAGACAACACAGTAATCTTGAAAGACACTCAGACAACACAGTAATCTTGAAAGACACTCAGACAACACAGTAATCTTGAAAGACACTCAGGCAACACAGTAATCTTGAAAGACACTCAGACAACACAGTAATCTTGAAAGATACTCAGACAACACAGTAATCTTGAAAGACACTCAGACAACACAGCAATCTTGAAAGACACTCAGACAACACAGTAATCTTGAAAGACACTCAGACAACACAGTAATCTTGAAAGACACTCAGACAACACAGTAATCTTGAAAGACACTCAGGCAACACAGTAATCTTGAAAGACACTCAGACAACACAGTAATCCTGAAAGACACTCAGACAACACAGTAATCTTGAAAGATACTCAGACAACACAGTAATCTTGAAAGACACTCAGACAACACAGTAATCTTGAAAGACACTCAGACAACACAGTAATCTTGAAAGACACTCAGACAACACAGTAATCTTGAAAGACACTCAGACAACACACAATATTTAATTGCAGTTTGTCTCAAGTTTAACTGCTGAATGTTTTGCCATTTGAAACAGACAGTGAATATTGGTTGTCAATACTGTGTGTGTGTGTGTGTGTGTGTGTGTGTGTGTGTGTGTGTGTGTGTGTGTGTACTCACCTCACCTAGTTGTACTCACCTAGTTGTGGTTGCAGGGGTAGAGTCACAGCTCCTGGCCCCGCCTCTTCAACTGGCCGCTACCCGGTCACTCTTCCCGCTCCATGAACTTTATCATACCTCTTCTTAAAGCAAAAGACTCAGCAGGCGATGTAACATCCCCCCAATGAAAAGCAGGGGTGCCACTAGCACGTGACTGAAGAAATAGTTCCTAACATCCCTGTGGTTCATTTGAGTCTTCAACTTCATACTGTGACCCATTTCTGGAACATCCTGTCTGTGTCCACCTTGTCGATTCCTCTCAGTATTTTATATGTCGTTATCATATCCCCCCTATCTCTCCTGTCTTCCAGTGTCAAGTCGATTTCCCTTAACCTCTCCTCGTAGGACACACTCCTTAGCTCCGGGACTTGTTTTGTTGCAAACCTTTGCACTTTCTCTAGTTTCTTTACATGATTGGCTAGGTGAGGGTTCCAAACTGGCGCTGCATATTCCAATATGGGCCTAACGTACACAGTGTACAGTGTCCTGAATGATTCCTTATTTAGATGTCGGAATGCTGTTCTTAGGTTTGCCAGGCGCCCATATGCTGCAGCAGTTATTTGGTTGATGTGCGC